>JBCJKH010011646.1:0-26744 GCA_039877255.1 Loriculus beryllinus | reverse complement strand
TGATTTTACATCTAAAGCAAGTTACTTTCAATAATTTTTTCAATAATATTTTCAGTATTATTTTGCATATATGCCATAGCATTCTATGATATCTTCTGATTTATTACTCTACTCTTTACTTGAAGAATTAATTGAATTCTGTTATTAAGACTATGACTACATTGATTCTGTGAATGGATATGAAATAGAAACTGGACAGAGGTGGAGTGGCCGGGCTGGCTGAAAACGTGTTTTCAAGTGATGCTTTGAAGCTGTGTCTATGTTAATCAAGGAGATTATCAGCAGAGGATACATTTTCTTCGTGGCTCCAGAACATTAATCTGAGAAGACATCGTGAAAATAAACAGGCTTCTCATAAGATAAATACTGCAAAAGAAGGCTGAAAAACTACATGCACCTCCATAACTCCTAAGAAATGTGAAAGCTGTGCCAGACACTTCAGTACTGGGGAAGAAGAGAGCTGAAAAGTATCAGCCAGACATGGTACAGACACTAGCACTGGTCATAGAAACCAACAGGGGTATTTGCAGGTTAGACTGCTCTTTTGTAGAGAGCATATATCTCTTATTAATGCGTGCATCCTGATGTGACTCATGGCATCCAGCTAGGAAGCCTGGAAATTCTGTTTAACTGCTGTAGCACACTGGCCTGGGGTCATATCTTGCAAAGCCTGCTGTCAAAAAGAGATATAATAGAGGAAGATAAAACCAGTTTTTTATTTCTATCTTCACATTGTTCCTTTGTGATGAGTCCTGTAACAGCCAGACACTCCTCCCAGCTGTCTTTCTCAAGAGTCCCCAGGGCTTTCCCTGGATCTGAGACTTGCAAACTGAGCAGTGACTTGTGCCTTTGGACAGATTTGTTCATGTGCATGTGAAAGTGGGTTTAAATGGGCTAGCAGCATCCCAAACATCCCTCTATTCTCGTCTGTAAAATGAATTCTTTTGAGCATTATGTAGGAAGGCTAGGAAAAAGGGTGTGCATTCAGTGCAAAACCTCCCCCTGTAAAATGTGCTCCTTATAAAAATTATTAGATTATGGGGTGGGTGCAGCCTATCTATGTATCTGTCCATACACCCATCCATGCAAAATGTTGCCTTATTTTTATTGAGTTTTTATATTCTATGTGCTTGTCTCACTCTCCCCCTTCCCCTACCTTTTTTTTCTTTTTTACTTTTTTTTTCCCTTGGTTTTGATGCATTTTTTATTCTGGATTCATATGTATCATCAGGTAAAAGGAAAATAAAGCTTCCAGTCCCTGAGTGCCAAGAAGTATCACTGCTCTTCCGATTCAGTGCTCACCAGACACTCAAACCTCTCCACACCTCTTGTCTCTCCCAAACCAGGCTACCACTGCAGACCTGAAGCCTGACTGCCCCTGGAATGGTCCTTGAATCAACACCTTCCCCTCTCAGAAGGGATAATCAGATCCTCTCCTTTGTCAGTTGATGAATCCACTCTGGGACCTTTGAGACACCTGCTCATCTGCCAGCTCCAGCCCTGCCACAGCCAGAGCCAAGGAAACTTCACAGAAAACTCATCACAAACAAGGGTGGATGACCACAGAATCTCTGATCAAGTAACATAAGGTCAAACCTTCTACAAAAGTAGGAGCACTGCATTTAATCTCTGCTGGGTATTTTTCAGGTTTTTCTTATTTTTTTCCTCCAGCAAACAGCCCTAAGCTTTGCCAACCAATCACAAATAGAGCCAAAATTCCAATTTCTGTTTCATCCCAGTATGATCTCCAGAGAGTGCAATTGCTTCACAAGCTGTCAGCCCCAACACAGGGATGCCAAATGGAGCTAAAGAGCTCTTTGAAATCTCAGTATAAATTATCCTTCTGGAGCTGAACCAATGCACATTTTCTGTGTTCACACGCTGACACACTGTGCACATTTACCCTGACTCACTCTGTGCACATTTACCCTGACTTTAATAGCACTTCAACAATATGTAATCTCAGCTACAAGCTGCAAGTGGACAATTGTTCTCCCCATTTCTTTTCCACTCTTACAGAGAATTTTGTGAAATACCCTTAGTTTCATTGTTGCTTCAGGCCAAATGGGGAATTGGACTGAGTGTGGTGGAGAGGAGTCCACCTCACCTTGCCTTGGTGTGGCCGTTCCAGCAGTCCTCCTCGATTGATGGACCAGCTGTCACTTGCTCATCCTTGCAGATTGTGTAGGGTAATGTTGACCAGAACTTTTTAGAGAGCTTTAGCTTTTCTTTAATATCTGTTACCTGATTAAGAGACAATGAGAGGGAAAACAGGTTAAAAACATCAGCCACGCTAGTTTTCGTGTTCAATAGTAGGTTGTTTAATTCCATAATGGTGATGATGTTGAAGGTTAAAAGGGTTGAAGGTGCTAAAACTTAGCTTCCTGTATTTACAAGCAAGACACTCAGCATTTGGGTTCAGAGAGTACAAATAATCAAAGTCACCTTTTTCCACAGGCAAGACATTAATAAAAGTGTGTTACATCTTGCTCTTTCTAGTCTCCATTTGTGTAAGGTTTTCTAAATATATATTTTTCTAAGAACTAATAAGCCTTGCAGTCTGCTGAATGTAAATTCAGTTAAACAGTGTACATCAGATAAAACGTTTCACCTCCCAACTTGGTCATGTCTTAGATAAATATTATATTTAGAGCTCCATGCACATGTTCTAAAAAATTGGTGCAGTGCTGAGCTGATGTTGAACTGATTTAAGACACAGGCTGAATACACTGCAGTACATTTGGATCTCAGTAACAGCAGAAAGTTTGTGTATATACATGCACGCAGAGACTATATCCATCTTTGAGGTTAGGAGTAGACAGATATCTGTAGCTGGATACGGAATCCACATTCAAGAAACATTGGGACAGTATCAAAGCAGTTTCTTTATGTTACAAATTCCTTGAACAATAATTTAATTTGTCATGATTCAGGCAGCAAGCAGGAACAAACTGATTTTCGATCATCAACTTAATAAATAAATGCTCTGGCTAAAATGTTATCAGTTCTTGCTTTGCATTTGGTATACCAGAGTGCAAAAGCCTACAGGAATAGATAGAAAACACAAGAAAGGACAGGCTACAAAGGATGAATGGAGCCACTGTTCTTATGGAAACAGATGCATTTCACATTAAGTTGTAATAGGATTTAGGGGAGCTTGTTGAATAGCTTTTAAAGGAAATCGCTGAGCTTTATTCTTAAAAAAAAAAAAAAAAAGAAATAAAAGCTTTCCATTCTTTCATTCAGTTCTGAGACTGGCTTTTAGCTTGCTGAGGCACAATATTGTACTTGGCTGTTTATCTCTTTTATCTTTTGTTCTGAAGACATGATAGCTCTCTGAGCAAATGGCCCGCACTGCTTTGCCATGTTTAAACTCTGTGGAACAGTCACTTCATAAGCTAGGAGATAGAAACAGCCAGAGATATTATTTCAGAAGCACTGTCCACATTTTCATCTGTAAGAAATAAGTAGGACAGTATTTGGCTGCATGGGTTGTTGACTGTGTTTCTTGTCATGACCGACACCTTATAAATCTCTGTGCCCCTTGCCAAGGCTTTGTTGCTTTGTTTTCATATGAGATACTAGCAGTATTTGCAAGCCTTTAATGTCTTAGTAGGGGAGCCCTATCAAGGCAAAAACTAAATTCCTGTTGACAGACCATGGACAAGCCTTCTGCACAAGTGGAGATGGTCTCAAGTTGCCTGTTCTTTCTGATGTCTTTGGTCCACAGGACTAGGGACTTTGGGCAGACAGCAGCCCCTCTTCTTCCCTTTCTGCCCACACTGAGGGTAAAACCCCCTAGGTCCCTACTGATACAACCAACTAGCACAAGAGACTCAGGTAAGCTGTGTGGTGCTCATGGAGAGTTGTGTAAACTCCTGTTATGCCACAGTGCAGAAAATCAGAGAAATTGTGTGTAAGATGTAGGAAGGAGAGCTTACAGGGAGGAAGGTCTATTCATGTAAGTTTGGGGAACACAAGAGTCAAAGGGACAGATCTAATGTATTACTTTTGCCTGGCTAACTATTTACACAAGCAATCTGACTGATCAGCGTTGAGCCATTAGTTTTCAGAGCAGTAACTTTGTTGTTAGCTGTCAGTTAATTTAAGCTATTCAAAACTCAGATGTTTGGAGTTAGATTTCTACCATAATCAAATCAAGAGCTGGTGCTTTAGGACCTGCAGACTTCTGTTTTGAACCACAGTGAGTTAACATACGTTGGAAAGTGATTTCCCTCCCGGCCGTTGTAAGTGCTGCAATATGGAGTACAAACCTTGTATTTTCATAGAGGTCAGCAAAAGAATGGAGGTTCTCACAGCTCACACGCTACACATGGTCTCCAGATACTCCCTGAAAATCAGAATGAGGACTCCCATTCCCCTGTCACTTCTGAAGTTATTAAATGATGTTTACATACTCTGCATGTGTACGACACAGACAACAATTCATTAAATTTCCTAACAATAACTATGGGGTTTTTTTTGGGTTTTTTTGTTTGTTGTTGTATTATAGAAGTACACCTGGTAAAGGTCTTACTTTATCCAGGGTTGTTGGTAAATGACAGCTAATTAAATTCCACAGACATTCCCCTGAGGTGTCATTTCCATTTTAGAGCCTGGGGGAAAGGGAGACATTTACATGAATCACAAAATGCAGCAATAGCAAAAGTGAATGCAGTTTAGGGAAAGGTTACCATTTGCAGCACTCTACAGATCCTGCCAATTCTGGTGCATTCTAACACTTTTTATCTCCTCAAATACTTCCCTTTGCAGTTATTCCTCCGTCCCCACTGCATTATTTCCCCATTGAGCTTTAAACAATTTGTGGACTCATCCTGTGAAGTCTTGCTCTTTCCCGCTGTGTGACTGGATCTCTCTTAACCCTCCCAGCTTTTGGTAGTGGAGTTTACACATCTACCTACATAGTTCCTTGAACTTCACCTTGAAACTGGTGTACTGGAAGTGCAGTGTGGTTTCTGATGGCCTTGAAAGAGGAATTACATACACTGATTGCTTCACCTCCTCTTTCAGGATGTAGCCTGATGGCCACGTTCACTTCTGCATGATGAATGTATGGGCAGGCAATGACTTTGGAGTACTTCTAATGCAACTTTAAATGCAGAATAGAATTAAGCAATGTAATGCCTGCCATCACATGTAAAACTTTTCCCTGTGGGTTTTGGTGGCTTCAGTTTGGGATGTCCTCAAGCATGACCATAGAAAGCCTCTTATTAGTCCCCATGGTTATACACGTTCCTTCACATATCACTTTGCTCACCACCAGCACTTAAAAAATACGTAACAGATGTACAGCCCCTTGAAAATGAGATAAAAGCCACTAAAGGATTCTGTTAACATTGCTTGCTTATGATTTATAATGTCAGGCTACTGTATTCCCCTAGTGACCTGTGGTCTTGTAAACGATTCTTTGGTATTTCCTATTCCTTGAATTAAAGATTAACTTTCAAGCTTGGTTAGACTTCTGTGGAAGCATTCAAATATGAGACATATGCAATTTTGATATTTTACATATTTCCTTTCCACTTTCTCTAGCAGAGGTTTATTCGGATTAAGACAGCTGGATTTCTTGGGCTGTACTTAGCCTGACTTTCCTTAGTTATCCTCCTGACATAGCCCTGATATTATATTAAACTCTTTTTTTCAGCTATTTTGAAAGTACTAAATTTGTTTTGAATTACAATACTTTCTAATGAGAAGAAGGGTATGGCAAGAGCCATGCAAAGAGTCATATTTTTAATTTAATGGAGGGAATATTTAGAAATGGATATTAGAATACCCTGGCCTTCATCTAGAATTGCTAACAGAGGAAAGCTATTATTGTGTAGGTGAGAAAAGTTAAATATTTGCATCATTTCCAAAGAGAAATTCATAGCCAGAGTTATGGAAATGGTATAGTTACATGTCATACATAGAAAAATGCAGTTAATTTCTTATTCTGAACACTGACTTCTTATAAAACCAAGTCAGTCATGTATGTCATGCAATTCCTCAGCAGAACTTGGCACAGCACCCATGAACTCAGTTCGAGTCCTAACAGCATGGGCATGATTATAAGCAGGTAAATAAAGCTGATCAACATTTCTGTGTTATTTACTCACCTTGCACTCCAAAGTAATGAAGCAAGCTAAGAAGCAAGCCCATCATTTTAGCAGGAATCAGACCTTAGCATTCCTTGTTTTATATTCAGGACATCTGGATAAATGGAAAGACTCACCAGGATAGTTTAAAAAGACATTGGAAATACCATGCAAAACTAAAAGTGAGATGACTGCATTTTATAAGGCTTGGAAGATCCCAGAAAGACACTTGCTTGTGAAGTGGGCAGCCAATTGCTTTAGAGCCCTTACCTTTAGAATTTGCTTTTTTGCCCCCATTGTTTCTGAGCACGCATTATCCTACTGCTGAAGAAGTGTGTTTCCACTGGAAAATAAACTTCAGTGTCAGGTATTCTTTTGCCCGTTAATTCACAGGCAACATTTAACTAATGCCACTTCTTCATGCGACATAATTTCCAGGTGAAAAAACAGGCAGTTTTGTACTGCCTGCTGCTTGCTTTCCTCTAGACATGTCTAACATACTTAGCCACACACCCGGCACCCTTGCAGTCTTTACTAAAATGATGTAGACCTTCCATGGATAGCACATTTATGGATACGGTCCTTCATTACTTAAGCACCAGTGGGATCATGAAGAGCATGCTAGGGCATGGCTAGGGAGGAAAATTTTTGTTATGCTGTACTAGCAGAAAAATGTGCTGGACTTTCATACATCAGTCAGTATTTATGTCCATTAGGGATTTAATCTAAAAGCATTCTAAGGCTAATGGCCAACAATTTGTTTAAAAGGGCTAAGTCAGCAAGCTTATTTTATATACTGTTTCTAACTGGTCGTTATGTTTATGTCTCTGCTACACGTGGGTGTCATAGGGCAAGAATCATATGCCCCAAGCAGGTTAGTATAGGACAGCTGGGCATTTTAATTGCCAAACAGTTTTCCTTGTAAACTGAGCTTAACGAAATACAATTACTTGGACCTCTAAGTTTTAGGGGCTGCCCCTTGAGAAAGATGCATCTCCTGTATGTCCTGTTTTACATCTGCCATCTTCATACAGATGTCTCAGAGGCACTAGGCACTTATGTATAAACAACTGAACTGGGCTTCCTCTGCACCACCCAGGTATTTGAATTTAGATAAGGAGAATCTTTCTCTTCGAGCTTTTTAAAAAATGCACCTTCATTTCTCCACTGATTAGATACAGGGAGTTTAATACGCTTTTTGCTTAGATATTTTTGTTCAGAACAGATGCCCAAAATTTTGATGCACATTGGGTACCTCAGCGAGGGCTACCTGCTTCTATTCAGAGTCATTAAAAGCACAACTTTATTCGCTCTATATGGAGATTATGTCTTCCTACATTACACATTTCCCCACTCTCTCACAAAATAAATGTAAATGCCAGGCAGCTGCTGAACCACCACACTCGTGACCACGGATTATTTTCCAGCCTTTTAAAAAATGAAATGCGTACGGGCACAGATTCAGCAGGATTTGAGCATCGCATCACCCCAGCTGCCAGGGAGCAGCCTGGATCTGGGGGAAGGGGGGGGGATCCTCAAGATGGCAGTGTTGCTCAGCCTTTGTGCTGCTGCCAACCCCCTCTCCCCCCCCCCCCAGGACACATCTACAGGGTTTCCCAGAGAATAAGACCATAGATTGTTCTGCTGAATATAAAACTGACAACCCTGTTATTTTAAACTCGAAAGTGACAGGCTGTTATTTTAATGAGGTCTGCCACTGCCAAGGTTAACCAAAGCTTTATTTTCCCTACAAAATTTTAAGGCTGTGGTTCTAAAAAGGGGGCTGTGAAATTTTAAGGTTATTGATACTTTCTCAGGTCAGAGAAATTCTGAGAATTTCACCTGGACCCTCTTGCACCACAAATGCTTCTTGGTTTTCCCCCTTTTTTATTTATTTATTTTTAATTTGACTTTGTGACTTGAAATGATCCGGGGCTCTACAGATAACTGCCAGCTCATGATTCACATTTCTGCACAGAAAGGCAGATGACAGCTCTTCTAATCAAGAACTAATGCTGAATCCCAATTCTAAAGCACAAATGGGTACTTGAGTGATTTGCAAAATAAAACAAATGAGCTAGGCGACTGTCCAAAGCAAGACTTTTTTCACTGGAGTGTTTTAAAGTTAAATGAAAGGATTTTTTGCTGTCACTGTCTCTAAGTGCTATCCACATCTTTGACAAGAACGAGTTAAAGCTCCCATTAAAAGAGAGGAGATTAATGCTTGACATGAGGAAAAATTGCTTTAGAGTGAGGGATGTTACCACCTGGCACAGGTTGCCCAATGAGGTGGTGGATGTGCCATTCTTGGATTCAAGGCCAGCCTGGACGTGGTTCTAGGCAACCTGATCTAGTTGAAGATGTCCCTGCTCATTGCAGGGGCTCGGACCAGATGGCCTTTGAAGGTCCCCTCCAATCCAAACTATTCTATGATTCTATGATTCAATGATTCTGTGATTCTAAAGAATGACTATTAGCCCTACTGAATTCACAGACTAAAGGTTACATATTAACTTTGGAGAGTTAGGGTGAGTTTGAGATGCCTGCGGCAATTTGGACAAGTCTCCTTGAAGTTGTGGGTTAAATGTGATTGCCCCGTGTGCTGTCATGAATGACCTAGTTGCATTTTTGTTTCATTCAGCTTTGATCTGAAGCAGGCATTTTAAAGCAATACAGTTTGCCTATTGCATGCTTTTAGGGAAAATAGCTTACAGGTCTGCATGAATGCTTGCAGAAGTCTCCCTGCCATCTGTGGCCTGGCAATGCTTTGTACCACACAGTATGCTATCTGGCTCCAAGGACAGGTGCCATTGCCTGTATAAGGGGCTAGACTGTCACTGCTCAGAACTGACAGCCCCATGCTCAGAAATAACGTAAGCAAAGTGATCAGGTGCCCTATGGCACTGCTACCTTTTTGTGTCTTAACCTGGAGACCCTGCCTCCAGCAGCCTCCACAGCTCCGCAGAGAGCTTAATGCTGCCTCACATCATCACAAAAACATGGAATTTTTTTAATAAATCCACAGACACTATTGCTTACAGGCAGGTAGAGCCTGACACCAAACTCTTCCCACATTCAGCATTCATTTTGGCTGGGGAGAGCATCCTCGGCTAAACTACCCCATTTACCCTCACCTTTCCTCTTGGCTTGATTTGCACAATCTTAACCCTCCATAAGTAGGTATGTCAGACCAACTTCACTGCACTTGGCTCCCCAGTAAACAAAAACATTGCTTTTGGAAAGTGGAAGCTACTGGAAACTTTCAGTGTCCTGAAATGGAACTCTGCAGGAAATTGAAGCAGCTTTCCCCTTTCCTGTAATACCTGGGAGCAGTGCTTAAAAGCTGGTCTATAAATCTGCGTCAAGCAAATCCAAAGCACTTGGAGGAATCAGCTTTTTATTGCAGATAAGTATAAAAGTAGCAACAGAAATATGCTGGAATTTTGAAGATAAAGTGCCAGAGGCTTTTCTGTGGCAAGGCTTAGCTGTTAAGCACTGATGCTTTGTGAACAGTCCTTCATCTCACCAAACAAAAATCTTAATAGCTAATGTAAACAATTACTAATTGAGTATTTCAAGCTTATATAGACTTTCATTTGTCTTGGAAATGTGCGTCTGGTGCCGGTAGTGAGCGGTTGTTTCTTGTCTTAAATCTCAAGTGTTTACAGGAACTGCATGTGTTGTAACAGATGAGTAGTTCAAGCCTCCCAACAGCTGTGAGAAGCGTATGATTTCTAAGGGCAGCAAGAGTTGGGGTACATCCTCCCAAAACAGAGCAAGAAGGATAATAGTACTTCATACTTGAAGTAGCCTTTCATTTAACTTCATTTCTTCTAGTGGATACTTCTTGACATAGCTCCACTATCTTCCAAACTAAAGAAGCTCTCAGGAACTCTTAATGCCTTGAAATAACTCAAGATGCAGCAACAAGATGATGGCTACCATGGGCAGAAGCTTCTGACCTTCCTCTCCCTCAGCCATGAGTGGCACATCTAGCCTTTTATCTGGAGTAGGCAGAGCCACAGAGAAAAGGCTGTGTTAAGGTGGCCAAAAATACAGAAAAGAAAGAAATATATAAAGCCAGAGTGTGCAAGCGAGAGTTTGATAAAGAATACACCTTAAAATCTTGAAATTACTGTACACTGTCATAAAATATTTGCAGTGTCTTCTATACAATGTAAAAAACAGTAGTTTTCCCTATGGACTTCAGGCATCTTTTTCAGTGTCCATTTTTCAGAGCCCAGCTACATCTTTCCTGAGGGAGTGCAGGTGTAAAAGCACCTGCTCTTCCACCACTGGCATTCTTAAGCTGCAAAGTGATTAATTGATTAATTAGTTAATCAAACTATAGCACATTTTTTCAGCCTATTAAACCCCTATTTTAAGGTTAGTGGAAATATGTTTGTCTCTTTTCCTGTGTGTGCTCCAAAGAGATGATCATGTACATGCGTGCCTGGTGCAACCATGGGGGCACACCTCTGCCACCCCTGAGCCTGGACACTTCCCCATCACGGCATCCCAGCCCTATCATCCCATGTCAGGCCCCATAGGCCCAGCCCAAGGGAGGGAGGTTGCAAAAAGCAAGAAATTACAGCTGGCAAAATGACTGTTTCTGCATCATAACCTGTAAATAAAGTTTTAATGGACCCCCCTCAGACTTTCAGCCACAGCATGCAAATTCCTGCTTCCTCCAGTATTAGGTTTTCATTTCATCCAGAGTTAATGCTTGGTAGGTTTCCCTCCCCTAGTGTTTTTTGTTGTCAGTCATTCAGCCTAACTAAAACCAGAGCTTGATTTCAGTGGCCTGGATATTTGAGTTCTGGATTATTTTAATCCAAATATACAAATCTGCATTATTACAAGTGGTGAATATATAGAGTTGGAAAGTAATTAAAAATCAGTGTAGAGGCTTCGTGGCACCACATGTGCTGATTGTGGTGATGTGGAGTTCTGTAGTTATTTTTTGTTAAATTTTCTTTCCAGACTCTCCAAGGAAGATGCACAACTTCATTTTCAGAGCTGATTCAGAGATGAGATTCAACAAATTGGTGTTGTATCACACGCAAATATAATTTGTTAAAACATCTATGTCCAAAATGAAAATCACAAAAGATTTAGACTGAAAACAATGATATTTTCAGAGACAGAAAGGTTTATCAAAGGACATTTATGTCAAGACGAGTATGCTCAGCAGGAGAAGTGCTTATCAGGAAAACTGAGTCAGAGAGAGCCTTGTACTGTAAACCTACTATATCAATATACTAATGACTTTCATTGCGTCCCTACTAAGGAGAGGTGCGATATCCTCTGCTGATGTGGAGTTGCACTCTCTTGTCCTTTCATGATAGGGTTAAGTACTTCAGTTCTTGGATTCTAACAGAACAACTGTATGCCGTTTTCTCAGGGCTGCCAGGGACTCAGGCAGGAAACACAGAGGATGGGCAAGGGTCCAGCTACCATTAGTGCTTACAGGACCACTAAGGATCACTCTAAAAGAGGGAGAAAATTTAAGTCCAATATGAAGTACAGCAAAGTAATGAGGTGCTCTCATAAGATTTTATCCTAAAGCAGCAGAAATCTAATGAGACTAATCGATTTCCTCTTTTCTGCCGTGGCTGGGTGGAAAGTCATGAATTTAGATATTCTTGTAAGATTGGTGTGCAATCTAATCTTGAATCAGGAAATGGACCCCGTCTAGTTTTTGGTTCGCTTTGAAGCTAGAAGTGCTAGTGCATGCATATATATATGGAGTCTGAGCATCGTGACTTGGTGAGCAGTACGAAAATCAAGGTGCACTGCTCACCTCTGCCATAAATTCAGTACACTCTGAAGACCGTCTGTGGAATCTAATCTGGAGAATATAAAGAGCAAACACTGATGGAGAAATTTTGTATGGATAAGACAGGGCACAGCAGCAAGCACTTGAGGCATACTGTGTGAATCTGAATGAGAAGGTGTGCATCCCAAATAGTTTTCATTCTAAACTGAAAAAGGAAGAGCAGAAAGGAATAACCCTTTTATATATAAAAGTATATATATGTGAAAAATTATATGCAAAGAAAATTACTTGAAATCAAACAGGGAGTCACTGGATAAGCAAGGCATTACTCCCACCTCTCCAGCACCTTCTTCATAATGAAAAGTCTGCTCTCCCTTCTTGGGTATTGCATTAAGTAATAAACCTCCCCACTCCTCCAAGGATATGTCTACCTAATAGTTGTGACAACATAGCACAGTTCAAATTATATTTAAATCAAGCAGGTGAACAAAGCATGCAACTAGACTTGGTGTCACTGCATGAGTATTTATTGTGGCTCTTAAGGTCTTGTAGGCTGCCATCCATCTCCCTGCCACCATAAGTGTGCTGCTGGCATCTGGGCACTGTGTGTCACAACATGGCTGAAGGGAACACACCATTTTCTGGATGCTGCCAAGTGAAGAAGCCTGAGTCAGGCATCTGCATATGTAAAGTTGATTTTGTCTCCCAAGAATGAAGGGCAATCACCAACTTGGGAATGGGAAGACAAGCAGACAGAGCTGGGAAGAGCTGGAGGAGCTGAAGCTGTGGTATGGGAAAGGGGAGGCATGTGCTAGGCAGTGACAGCAGCGATGTCAAGCCTGCCTTCTGCGACAGGCACAAGTGGCAACAGGCATTGGCCGTCTTGCTGTGCTTGCCCTTTAACCTTTCCTTTACTTCTAATGCAAGAGGCCCCTGCATCACAGAGGCTATAGCGGGAGGGCATGGCTTTGCAGTGACTTGGATGCTGTCACTTGGATATGTGAGGGCCAAATAGGATATTCATCTTCTGCTGCAAGCTGTGAAGGCAGGGTGGGTGGTGAAAGACCTGAAGACCTGAAGGTGCAATGGATAGCTACGGAGTCACTTCCCAGGGAACAGTAAAGTATTCTTGTCTCATTCGTCCCTCAAAGTCCAGGCAATCCTCTGCCTGGTATTCACAGCTCCTCTGTGAGCAAAACCAGGTATAACTGAGTGTTACTTGCTGCAGAGCTGCCTATAGCTGCAGGTAGCATCCTGCTGGTTACCCCTCTTGATGGAAGTGAGCAGCTAGACAGAAAATCAATGCTTGGTCCTTGCACACGGGCAGCTTAAAAGCAGCCTAGCCTCTGTGTCAGCACCCTCAGGATTGAGGCAGTTGCACACTGGTTTGTTTGTCTCTTTTGCAAAGCGCCTTCCCCACCTTAGCCAGCAGCTGCATTTCAGTGATGATTCATGCAAGGCCACGCCAGGCATTTGGTGTTCAAAGGCTGTATCCCCACGGTCATGAGTCTATCATAAAGAAAATGACATTATGAAAGTATCAAGTGCTGTAGTTTGTTTGCCTTCAAAATCTAGAAGCTTTAGAATTCATGTCACAAAGGCTGGAAAACTGGATTTGCTTTACCACGATAGAGAAGACCGCGGATTTTAAGAAAAGCAGTTTCACAAGACATAGGGTGAAAAATCTAGAAAATTTACAATTTTGTCTACAAAAACTAAACCCAGACTTCTATGCAGTGTAGAAAAAAATAATCAGAATTAAAAAAAAATATGTACAGCCTCACAAAGGGCAGTGCCACAAATCAGCTAAAGATAATAGTAGAAACATTCACATATTCTCTCTATTTAAGCTATAAAGCCACTGATATTTTCCAGTCAGGAGTGCTTCACCAGATAGAAGAGATTACCCTCATTGAGTCAAAGCTATCACTGATACTGCATAAAATGCATAAAATATAGGCCACTACCTGAAGTATATTTTCAGGAGCATCCCATAAGGGTCCTGAGCTTCACAGACTCTAATTTCTTATTCTCTTAATTGGAAGATTTCAAGAATATAATTTGAAAAGCCTGGGATTTGGTGGCATGGAGTAGAAAAAGACCAGGCAGATACTGGCACAGGGTAGAAGGGTGTTATCTGCCCCCCCATGTAAGTTGATATGAATATGTGAGGAAAGACCAAAACCTACTATCTCTGGATTACCTGTGAGAGGAAGGACACAGTGTTGGCAAAAATGTAATATGATTTTAGACAACAGAGCTGCAAAATGCCCCTTGTAAAATCTGTTTCCCCAAAGGGCTCAGTGCAGTGTAAGAAGTTAAAGTATAAGGAGAAATTATGAAGATTTACCTAAAATATAAACTTAGTTAAATGCTTTACCCACCAAATTGTTCAGCAGCAGTGATTATGCTATAGTTTATAACACATTTACTTCAGTATTTCCTTGAAAATTCCCTGACAATAATTTATTCAGATTAAAGTCATATTCTGTCAAATGTGTCTCAGGCTATCATAGACCACCAATGGCAGTAACAGCAGACACATGGAACTTTTTGGAAAAAATAAAAAAGGGTTAAAAAACATAATAGAGGAAGAGAACTCTTTTATAATGAGTGAGATAACGCTTGGGATAAGGAAAAAAAAAGGGTGATAATGGGTTTGGGACACTGTTCTGCTGCTACCCACTGCTCTTACATCTTTGCGTACAAGAACAGCAAGGTATCTAGAGGGGACCTGGTGTTTGTGGAGAAAAGGGAGCAAATGCACAGTTACTCCACAAGTGATCAGAGAAGGGTGGCTTGAACACAATTAAAAGCCTTGTGGAAAGAAACAGCCCAATCTTTACTCAATTCCTATGCACAACGGAAAGAAAGAACATGAAGTAAATATGATGTTCAAAGAAAATTGTACTTATTAGCATGCCTTTTATTCAGCACTGTTAACACCTTGCTATTGTGTAAAAAGACTGCCACAAGGAAGAAAAAAAAAACCCAGGAGAAGTGTAGAATCCTAATTGACATTTCCATCCTAAGCAGAACACCGTGATGATTGCTCATACATTTGGCATTCCTTCTCTCCCTTAGTCAGCACTCTGAATGGCAACATTGTCCTGTAATATTTCTGAGAAAGAGCCTGACCTATTGGTCATTTGCCAGCAGAACTAACAGTTATTGGCTACTCTGCCCTGAATATCAAGCAAGTAGTTACATTCTGTTTCATGTTTTCAACCCCAAATGGGCACATAGGAGGAGAAACAGTCATGCAGCATTAGTCATATGAACTCAGCAGCTACAGGGAGGGGTGCTGAGGTTCAACTTTTTTGTCACAGCAGTAATAACTTGCCATGAAATACAATGAAAAATTAATTCTCATTTCGTTTGATTCTTTTCCTTTTTATATTTTATCTTTCTCCCCTATTCCTCTTCCTTTGTACAAGACAGAATTTTCCTCTTCAGCTGTCTCAGAACTGGTTCTGCCTGTTCGGCACAACTGGGATATGCTGAGGTTGTGGTCCAGCTTTCTAACCATCCTCCAGTATAATGGCAGCTCTATCTTTATTCTGTAAACACTTGCAGGGGAGCTTGCTCTGCTGGGTGAGACAGGATAGACTGTGCTCTGTGACGGTGAACTCATGCAGGCATGCAGAGATAGGAGGTGGTTTAAGAGGCTTTTCCTTGGCACATCAAAGCTATGAGCTTGCCAGCATGAGCACAGCTATAGGGCAGGAGATTTGCTGGGTCGAAGCACTGATTGCATACAGGGCGAAGTCAAGCATGCAATGTAGACATGGGGTGTTGTTGGGCTATTCCTTTAACATATCCATTTAACATAACCAGCAGGTCATTCTAAATAGATACATAAACATACCCCCTACGCTTAAGTGCTGCTGTATGCCATGGTGTGTCCTGCAACCCCTGGTGATCTAGATCAGGTACTACTGGAGACCTATGATTCCTATCTGATCTTTACATCAGGTTTTCCTTTCCCAGAAACCAGGAATTGCACAGGTTCTGGGTGGTGTGTGCTTGAGTCTTCCTGGTCTGGAGCTGAGACTCAAGCCAGAGGAGTTACTCCAGCCTGAGCATCCAGAGCAGCTGGGAGCTGTCATCTTGCCTTTGTCAGTGAAGACTAAGCAGAGCAACTCACTTTTACATATATCAAGTCAGCATGGAAGAGGTTAAAGCACATTAAAAGAAGTTTCAAGAAACTTTCCCTTGAAAATAATGTTGCCTGTAGCCACAGAGCAGATGTACTTCTTTGGTGCAGCTGTAAGTCCTATGAGTATCCTAATAAACACACTAAACATTCATTGGAACAGTGTGCCCCATGGATTTAAACTGCATCTTATCACATTTTCCTGAAAATAATTATCACACCTATTAGAGGCTATGTTTGGGATTTGTAGCCTTATACATACATCTGCTTTCCTCTCTCTAGACAGATATTCTGCCATGAAGGACATGTGCATTGGCAGCCTGATTTTCTCCCCAAAGAACAGAAATAACCCTGTGACTATACACTGGGGCACTGGTTACAGCTTGAATCAAGGTGCCCTTGAATATGGCTTGAAGATACAGGCACTGAAAATCCTACTTTCAAACTGTTCCAGGAGCAACACAAGCCTTTGTGCACAAAATACATTTTTATAGTGTCTCTTTTCATATCAGTCCATTGGATGATCATGTGGTATTCATAAAAAAAGCAGTGGAACAAGAATTTCAGAGCAATGTAATTTTGGGGACATTTCTCTTAACTGGTTTTCCAAAACACTGTGGTTGTCACAGCTGATGCTTTGGAATAACTTTCTGAAAAACATCTTCATTGCAAAACAAAGCCAAATGAAACCTCTCTCCTTATTATAATTTTTTTTAAGACCTGACAAGTTAGATTTAGCAATGCTACCTAGGCTGGATTCAGATTCTAGGGACAGTTTGTAGATAATTTCATTTTTCCTTCAAAATCAGACAATAGGATCTTATTTTCATCTGAAATTCAAAAGGAACTCAGTAGGTAGAAAGCACCAGAAGAAACCCCAGAAAAATAAACTAAACAAAGCTCCCTAAGAATGGCACAGATTCATGGAAAATCTATGGAGTATTCTCACCAGAAATAGAAAAAAGAGGTTATATTAATTGGAAGGGGAAAAAACCACAGAGCAACAAGTCAAGTGAGTGCAGTAGGCAAACTGAAAAATGCAGTTACAGAAAGAAAGACATGCCTGGTAACTCTAGGGATAGAACTAAAATATCCTTTTGATGGCTGTACAATAGGTACATGTAGTCCTATACAATCAGTAACAAAATTATTTTATGCAGACTAAGTTCACAGGATCTTTCACAGGCTGTGTCTCTTTCACACATTAATTTGACTCAAGCACTAAGAGCTGGTTGCTCGAACACGGGGAGTGTTAGCCTGCATTATAGCTCTTATTTTCATCAAAATAGAACTTTGCCAATACAGCACCAGGAGTAGATACCTCTGGTTGCCATCCTTAAAACAGCAAGCTAACCTATTTTCTCTTAGTAGAGGGATGATTTCTAGGTTTCTTACCTCAGCAGAGAAAAAGTACTACTGAATAAAATACAAATCCAATCTTGGGGACTAAAGCATCCTAGAAAATCCAGGAGATAGTTTCTCATAACTTGTGCAAAATGATCACAATGCAGACCATTGTGGATGAGATGCCTCACACGCAGAAGTAATGATACTGTGAAAGCCACAAATACTGTGTTTTGCTAATGGGAGCTTGCAGTATAGTAATTACAAAATGATCCGTGTATCCACTTGTAAAAACAAAACTTGTTTATGAACAGCAAAGCCATATGAGAGCATGGCTCCTTTACCAGCAGCAAAATTCATGAAGTGTATTTTGAGCTGATATGAAAATACACAACATATAAATTACCTGTGATTTCCAATGCTTAAAATTTAAAAAAACCCAAATGTAAGGCATATTCCCTTGCCCTCCTGCCCTGAGAAGTCAAAACAAAGCTAGTGTCTTTCTAATGAACCACTGCAGATCTAGAATCCAAATAATAGCACACACAGGCTGAGAGTCAGCATAACGCACTTCGCTGCAAGAAACTTAAATCGGAACTGATACTGAATCAATGTCTTGATCATTTGCTTCCCTAGAGCCCCCTCATTCTCCACAACAGGACAGTCACTGAAACTTAAAGCAACAGTGCATCACAGTACAGATTTGGTCTAGCATTGTAGCCAGAAGCTGATTTTAGCCAGCATTAAGTGCTTAATTCTCATTGACTGTCATTTTGAGGGTATGCACATTATCCACAGACCATCTACTCTCTGTAGGATGTCGGTTACATCAATGAATATAATGATCTCATACGTCTTAAGCAGGAATGCTATTGAATGTGGTTCTTTGCATGCTGTGCTAAGGGAGCTGGCATGTGAAGTTCCAGGAAGAACAAGTACACTTGCTCATCCAAGTTCTTTTGTCCAAGCTGGACGCAGTCATTCTAGGTCAAAATAATAATATCAAAATTTCAAGCACACTTTAATTTGTATTAATCCTGTATTTGAAAAATTACAAGTTTAAGTATATATGCAAAGGCATTTATTTTTAACCCTAGCATCAATAATACTAACCACTAGAGAGTGGCAGTAGATCAAGACTGCTAAATAAAAGTGGAAGAAGGCACAAGCATGGGACCTCGAATGATTCATGGTGCTAAATTGTTAACTTGTTCCTTGGAACCACACTGGACTACTTCAAGTGCTTTTTCCATCACAGTGTCCTGGCATAGTTTGGAGAAGAGTTCAGTCCAGGGATTGCTCTCAGCAAGTGGTGCACATGGGATTGCATATTTGTGATACCTTCTGTGCAGCTCTCTAAGGCCACCCTGGCAGGCTTTGCCTTCTCTTGCACAATCATATACCTGCCTGAATATGTTCAAGGGTGCATGACATATACTTTCAGTTTCATACTACTACACTAATGGACTGCAGCAGAGATCCAACATTATTTCAGACTGTTTCTATTGGAAGCGGATACACAAACAGACCAAGTGGTGTGGTCTGTGGATGCAAGCAGTTTGCTCCTGTGGAAATTCGTCAATAGAAACATGAACAAAGCAGAGCTTACATTGTATAGCCTCAAGATGCCAGGATCACATCCTCGCCCTCACCCTATTTAGTGGTATCAATGTACCCTTATAGGCTAGGTTGGCATTTCCAATGCATGTGGAAACTCTTCTGCCTAAATTGATGGATAGGGTCCAATTGCCCAAATGTAGGCTGCGTCGATGTTGGAGATGTCCTGGAGAATGCTACGTGGCTTTTCACTGTCATTTCAGAAAAGTGTGTGGCTGCTATCCTACTGAAGCACTGCTGTGGTATGTATATTGTGTCATGTGTGACAGCCTCATGCATATGCCTCACATAGTCTACACCATTTCAAAGGGCAGTAGGTACCATATCTAAGCATATGCATTCAGCTCTGACAGCTAAAATATTGGGTGCATACTAAATCCTGGATCATCCCTTTGTAGTTCAAAGTAGAATTGAACCTACGGATACCCATGCTTATCTGACAGTAATGAACAGCACCTGGGAGGTGCTTCTCTTCCATCAACTTGGAAGAGGTGGTCTACAGAATGGGTACAGACCACAGATGGGCACACTTAGGAGAGCTGTATCTGTGGGCAGCCATGGAGTCCATAGGGAGTTGAAAATTAGAAATGGTGCAAAAATCATGCTTTCTTCAGGCAAAATTGGCTAAAAATTTAAATTGCTGGTATATCTGAAATTGAAAGGGCTAGTGGTAGGAAAAATAATGTATCTGTGAACTGAATGCATTTATTATTTTTGTTCATGCTTTGGGGGTTCACGCTTAGGCCAGAATTAGCTTAAAGCTGTTACTTTATCTTCGGAACTTTGCTGAATCTGCCTCGTAACTCAATGAGGACCTAGCAAAATGCACAGAAATCTTCCCATTGACTTCGCTGGTTTTGGTATTAGGCTCTAGATTTTATTTTCTATGTACAGTTTGATTTGTAAGTGTTACACCTGGGTTTGTTTTAAGATGGCATCTGAGTTAGCTGTTATGTTTGCACTTATGCTCTTTGGAGGAATGAGCAGATGCTTCCTGTAAAATCAAGACCACTTGCTGAAAAAGCTCAGTATGGTGTTATTAGCCTAACTGTGGGCTCTAGTAAAGGAACATGATGTATCATATTAATATTTATTCTGTGCCTCCTGTTTACCTGTGACAAGAGTCTGTTGGTTTGCTCACCATGATTCCAAGCTCAGATAACATCATTCTGGAAAAGACAGTCCAATGTAGCTGAAAAGATTTTATGCATATAGACAAAGAATGATCTTGCCATATCTTAATGTGAGTGTAGTTTCATTGTATTCCATGAAAATACCATTCCAAGCAACATGAGAATCAGAGAAATTACTGTATCATTAGAGGTAGCCATGAAAGAGACCACACATCTGGTGTCACTGTCATAAAACAGCAGGCTGTCCTTATTAGAGAAAGCCATTTATAGTTCAAAGCTCCTCATGGAGGGTTAAATGCTTTAAATATTTATGAGTGGTGCCATAATAGCAGAATCAATAATAGTCTAAATGACCCCATCTTAGTGTTCCTCAAAACTGAAGGCATTCCAAAATGACACGTACCATAAAACTATAATTTGTCAAAAATGGATGATACAATCTTTATGATACACTTCTGTCTCTCTTCTACTTATCATTAGTTCTAATAGAATAGGTGACATTGATGATGCGTTCATAATTTGGTAACATATTTCAGGTTCCCTCCAAGCCCAAACAAATAAAAACTTTATAGGTAATGTTTAATATCCTTTAATTACAGCACTGAAACAATTGGTGCTCCACTGATAAAAAGTGAAAGACTGCTGTGTTGACAGTCAAATGACGACTTGCCATGTGAGATTGAAAGGTTCTCTACCCAGGGGTGTGGAAGAAAACTACAGAAGTAAACCTTCAGTAGAGCAGAAGAAGAACAGTTGCCCAAATACTCCCAGATACGACTCATTAGGAAAGACGCTCTGGTTCCAGGGGAGGAACAATCTGTTTCAGGCTTCATGTTGCCCCTGAAAATCTTTAGCAAAACTCAGCATTCAGTTTTATCTCTTGCTATGATGTACTTTTCCACACTGCATCTAAAAAGAGTGTTAGTAAAGTATGTGTAATCTGCTCCTAAGAATTGCCTATATGCTGAAGCCATCAGTTCTTACATCAAGTGCAACCAAAACTGGTTGGCACAGAGACCAACAAAGAACGTATAGTGGTAACCTGAAATGAAGGGAAGTTACCTCAGCAGCACACTAGTTAACTGGGAGGGTTGTGAGATTTCTAGTCACCGCAATTCACAGCCAGGCTCAGTTACGTACCCACACTTTGCCCTGAGATATTTTGATGTCTTTCCTGCACTACTGAATTTAGCCAGAGGATGTTCTTGTGCCAGAATGGACAACAGGTGATGGATAAGGCCCTTTCTAGGTAGGTAGGAGGTTGGAGTCTCTTCACCCAGGGAAAGATATTAAACCCAGACTTTCTGTGTCATTGTGAATGCTGTGATAATGAGCTCTGTCACTCCTGGTGTCCATTTTGGAAGATGAGCTCTGCTTAGTGGTTCAAGGTGATAGCTGTGCTGAACACACACAGATATATGACCCAGGCTATATGTGGAGGTGCTTCCTGGTACTGATGAGTAAAGTACTGAACACGTCAAGAAAGTCAAGATCTAAAATGTTAGCCTGTTTTGAGCAGTGACTGGCTACCTCTAGGCTAGCGGCTACTAAACACTTTTGGACAATGAATCACTGCAAATTTTTAAACTTTCCCCTGGGTAACTTTGTTTCCTTAGAAACACTTTGCTGAAAACATTATAAATAGCACAATTTTATATGTTTTGAATACCAAGCCTGCAGACTGTTGGTTTAAGTTCTGGAATTTGTTTTGCATCTCACAAGGGGGCACAAAACTGTCCCTAGGAATGATACAAGTAGCTCTAATGCCTGACTTAAATCCAAATATTTAGATTCAGCTCTGGGCTCATGCAATAAGTCAAATTTTTTTGCATCTAGTCCTAAAAGACCTGATTCAAAATGAATTGACAGCAGCGGGATGATTACTGTTAACACTGGGCCATGTCCTAATGAAGACATAGATACACATAGCTCAAAATTGTCATTAAATTTGTATCACTGATGTTTCCATTGAACAGTACTGATGAGCCAAATTACAAAAAGGATAAACATTTACTTTTCTTAACAGAAGATTTCAATACATCACTGTTTGAGAGGAAAAGAAGGAATACAAATTGATATAGAGAGGATATAGCCTCAGTAAACGAGAAGTTTCAGCAAAGAGTCAAAAAAGATATTTGTTTTTAAAATCTCTAAAAGGCATTGGAGCAAAGCTTAATCCCTGGACACTGTGCATATATTAACGTCTACAAAGACTGATCAAATCCTCAAATGTCACCAGCCTCTCTTCTAGTCCTTTTGGGTCATATAACACCACATGCAACATGAGAATTGACCTTTACTGTTTGCAGGCATGCCTGAGGATATTTACATCATCCAGACACAGCCCAGAGACGCCAATCTCTGCTTCTTAAAAGATCTCAGTAACTCCCTGAATGCAAAGCAGAAGTGCATACTCATAGAAAAACTGAGATTAGAAGGAAGTTAAGAAGGTCATCTAGTTCACTTCCACCTCTCCTTCATATTCCCATTCACTTCATAGCAGGGACACCTCCTGACACCTGAAGACAGGTCTGTCTTCAAGTTAGATCGGGTTGCTCAGCCTTGCTTCAGTCAAGTTTTGAGTATCAGCAAAGATGGAGGTACCACAAACTGTTTCAACAGTCTGTTCTGATTTTAAACCTGTTTGGTTGGACATGTGAAAGAGCACAAATTCCCCAACAGTCATTGTTTCACAGTAGTATTTCAGTACACAGCAGAATCAGCCCTTCATCCATCCTTATCCATCAGAATTAACCCTTACCTTAACACTGGACAGCATGAAAATAGCATATTCATAGAGAAACCCAAAAAAGTCTCCTTACAGTTTTACACCAAAGCCAATATTTTGATATCAACGTATGTACTGTAAGAGCTGTCTATCACTGGTGTACATGCTCCCCACAGAGAATAGCAGCTGGAAATCTTCACGAGTGTTTTCTCCATAGATCAGGAATAGGAGATCTAAAGTTTGATTATCCTGTTAATTTTTCAGAAGTGCTGGTGTCTAGCTGAGAACCTCTCAGTAGGCAGCACAAGCAAGATGTGTCAAATTTTGCTCAAGAGGCATCAGATCCAGAATGCTTTTCTAATGCACTGACAAGTCAATTAATATCTACATTACCAGCAGTTTCCACACTGCTGAGGGCTCTGGGGAAATACAAATGGGACAGAGCAACTAGTTCCTCCAGTATGGAACTCAAAACCATCTTATCCACAGAACACCGGACCCTTCAGAGGGTTCTGTGGGTCCCCAGAATATGCCATCTCTGCTTCTGAATGGATATGCAGGGGAGTCAACCCCTTAAAACTGTTTCCTGTTTAAAATAAAAGGAATGTGAAATCCATTTCACTTAATGCCATTTGCACATCACTATTGCTGGGATGCCTAGCCAGGAAAGAGTCTCCAGCGAGTAATTTTATGCACACCCCCACTTGCAGAGCTAAAATGCATACAGAGTTAATGCATGTCAAAGACCTTCAATTACTGAGCAGGTAAGTAACTTTCCTCTTAGCACACCACATGATTGAGTCCTAATTGAGCATCACATTCCTCCTGGATGCAAAAGCAAAATCAGTCAGATAGCTCAAGCATGCCTGACAGAGCTATTTAAAAGATTCTGACCATTAGTTATCACTTCAGTGATAGCACTTCACTTTTCGTACTGACATGAAAGGTGGCAAAGGAGCTATTTTCTCAGCCTCTTGCTTCTTCACAAAAGGAGGCAAACATCAGGTACAAAATATTCAGAAAACTGTTAGCTGTCATTTCCACCATCACATCTTCATCTGTCTCTAATCTGAGTGTTGGTTTTCAGGTGGGGAGTGTACATGTCTGAAAAACAAATACTGTTTCTGTTTTTAAGACTTTCGAAGAACAGTCTACATGAAAAAAGATGTGTTTACATATGAATGATCACACTGATTTTTACTGTGTGGGCTCCATATAGATTTTACTCTAAAAGTATTAGACCAAGGTACTTAAATATATGTATTAAATCTTTTTAATGTTTGGGGTCTACTATACAATTGCCAGCAAGACTGTGACTGGCATAGGTTTTCTTCCTTTGTTAGTAAGAAAGTGCTGTTTCTCAGACCAATGGTATCCAGTGCAGTTAGATGCCTAGTTTTATGAAAAGCTAGAGAATATAATTTGAGGCTGGTTTTATTTAAAATTAAGCAATTTCTCAGTGTATCTCTTTGTCTGGGTCTTCCTTTAAAACACACACAAAGTCGTCACAGTAATGCCTTTCATTTTAACTAAAATGAGGACAAATACAGATAGAAAGTCTGGTGGGACTGTATTGTTGCCTTCAACTAGCTAATGGGAGGTTACAAAGAAGATGGAGGCAGGTTCTTCTTGAAGGTCCACAGCCTAAAAGTAGGAGACAGTGGACATGAGCAGCATATTTGAAAATCCACTTAGATGTTAAGAAAATTTTTTGCACAATGAAGGTGGCTGAATATCAGAACAGACTGATGAGACAGCTTGTCGTATCTCCATCTTTGTTGATACTCAAAACTTGACAGAGTCAAGGCCAAGCAATCTGATCTAACTTGAAGATAGATCCATCTTTGAACTTATCCCTGCTTTGAAGAGAATAGGGATATGAAAGGGAGGTGGGAAGTGAACTAGATGACCATCATAACTTCCTTCTAATCTCAGTTATTTTATAAGTATACAATTCTGCTTTGCATCCAGTAAGTTACTGAGATCTTTTAAGAAGCAGAGATTGGCATCTCTGGGCTGTGTATGTAAATATCCTCAGGCATGCCTGCAAACAGTAAAGGTCAATTCTCATGTTGCATGTGATGTTAGATGATCCAGAAGAAGAAGAAGAGAGGCTGGTGACATTTGAGGATTTGATCAAAGTCTTTGTAGAGGTTAATATATGCACAATGTCCAAGGATTAAGCTTTGCTCCAATGCCCTTTAGAGTTTTACATGCATTTCATTTACCGTGAGGAAAAGTGTGAAAGAGTCATTTGAAATGTTAAACATTACAAGTCTCATCAAATATAGGTGGGTTACAAGCAGAAGCAGATACAAATGCAGATGTCTAGACAAATAATACCAAAAGCATTTATATCTACCTGAAAATGTGCACCTTTGAGGACAAGAGCTTCAAATGAAACTCCCTGAGCTAGCAGTAAAATTACTTAGTACCCAATCTGAATCTCAAACCAGGAATCAAAGTACTTAGTGTCTGAAATATAAAATGGCCTCCATTCTTCTTTCTTCCTGGGGAGAAGGAAATTGGACAGGATGGGTAATGTGGACAGATCAGAAGGATATAGTTCATTTATATCCTTATAGATAAAAGACGACCATGTGAGAAACCTAAAAAGGGAATAGAGAAACTAAAGGAATAGATATTACCTGATATTGCTTTGTTAAAATTTGGTGCAAGCTTACATGTTCTGGAGTGAAAATGCTGGTAATGGAAGCTGTATGTCAGAATTTTTTTGTCATTTTTTTTTCCTAACAAAATTCTGGGGGATTCTGACAAAAAAGAGGTCCAGTACACAAGTTTGCAATGGCAAAAGAACTGGATAACATTAAAGATCATCTATTGCCTGCATTTCCTGACATATTCATGTTAATACATAAGACTAAAAGGGAAATCACAGAGTAAAGAGTTTTCTGTCACAGGCATGATTTTATGCTACCTGACTTAATTTTTCTCCCAGACAGAGAATCCTCCTAAAAATGACACATGGTTTTTAACATGCAATAAGACCTGTCTGACCTCCTTCTGAAAATACTTGCTGTTGGCAGGGACATCTCTTTTCTGTCCCCTACATTTCTGATGACGTCTGAGGACTGCAGCCAGGAAGATACCGTCACTGTTATGTAGTCTAGGTAAGTGACAAATTAGTGTTGAAGCCATTCAAAGCTGTTTGGCACAAAGATTTCACAGCTTTCTATGTGATTGCGATGATTTTGTTCACTGATCTCCTAAAGTTGTTTCTCATTGAACTCATCATTTGTCATAATTAATTTACCTTTGGCCATGAGCAACTGGCAATTTGAAACAGAAACTCGACAATGCACTAACGTATTTGTCATATTTGTTTCTGAAGCATCCAATGACTCAATTTCTTTCTAGAAGATTATCATGTTCGAGTGGTACTTTTACTTCCTATATTTCTGCGTAGCCACTGTGAGGATAAAAAATATGGTATAGAAGAAATGTGTACGGGCTTTATGTGCTTGCATGGAATAATACCATGTCCTAGATTTCTTTGAAGTGGGAATAATAATACTATGTTAGTAATCTTGACTTTTGCCACCCTAGAAATTAAATCTGAAAAGAAAAAAATAGCCCTAACTTGTTCTCTGTTTTTTAACTAGATACATGAATGAAACTAATTTCACTTGCATGGGCAATGTCTACTGGAGAATCATACCACCCAGGTGCTTTATAAACATGAAAAGTTGCACTTTTCTGTTCTCCATGTAAGATATTATTTGGAAGGCTTGGAAGAGTGAAATGTCTGGGTGGCAGCACTTCTTGCAGGGATGGGAGAGAGTTCCCTGAGAACTGTTAGTGGGCCTGTAGGCTTCTGGCTAGGCTAGACAAAGTGTTTAATGCTTTCATGGCAGCTGAGGTATTTAAG
>JBCJKH010011642.1:19211-37630 GCA_039877255.1 Loriculus beryllinus | reverse complement strand
ACCTGTGAAAGGGCATGAACCACAGCTGTGTCTTTGTATACCAGCTAGCTCCCAGGAGGTGTTCTCTCAGGGCTCTACCATAATGAGGCATAGCTGGCCACTTACCAACACAGGAGGATGGATGTCTGTAAGCCCTCCTGAGCCTACAAGATGATTTTGGCCCTACATTAAATTTTAGCAGCTTGGAGGACAAATCCTTCACAAGAATAACTCCATGTAAAAACACTGACTGACATGGAATGGCAATGATTTAGAGTAGCTAAGATCTGAGCTAGTCATTTAACAGTGTCTTTTGATTTCAAAATCCATCTCACTTGTGCACCTCTGGTTGAACTATGCTATGACTTAGTCATTCTTTGGAAGTAGCAACCGCAGCCATGTCATTTCATGTGAGTTATGGCCCTGTATAATGGACTTCAAAAACTTCAGTGTAAAATATCAGTATAAGAGCCTAAAAGTAAAAAAAAAAAAAAAAGACAAAAAAACAAACCAAACAACCCAAACCCACTGTTAAGAACTTTCCCTTTACTGTTGATACTGAGGTTATAAGGTCATTTCCAAGCAAAATCTTAAAACTACATTTTTTTATTTTTTTTTCCACAGTATTAATGCAAACCTTTTGCTGATAAACTGCAGGCAGCAAAATCAGAAAACACTTGGGTTTTCTCCTAGATGATTTCTGGACTTCATTTTCTCCACAGTCTCTTATGTTTGGGCTGTTTTCAAATCTTGCTACTTTCCCTTTGAAATATGTCCAGATACACTCTGTTCTCCCTGTTGAGATTTATCCTGTCACTACACGTGTCATGTCCCAACTGTTCTGTCTTCCAGGTGTTAGCCTTGTGTCTCAGTGCTAAGCTGGCTTCCCCAGATCCATCCAACATTCTGCTGTTAAAATTACCTTTCTGCTCTATGACTTTTATCATGATGACTCTTTTGCTTCCTCATTAAACTCTCTAGCTAGTAAAAGTTTTCTACCTACCTAATCAGGGATTTTGATGTTTGGGTTAATTGAGATACACTTTGTGCTGGAAATAACAATAACCATGAAGACATTTTCTAGAAAATCTAATGCAGTATAAACATTTTTTGGGAAATAAAAAACAAACAAACCAACAATTTGACCCAGGTTAAAACATTCTGGTTTAAAGAACCTTCAATAATTTTAACTTAACTTTTTCCTGTTATCATTCTTTAAAATTAAAATTATCAATATTTTCTTACCCTTCAAACACACACACACACAAAAAGTTATTTCAATAAGAAAAGCAACAGCATTCTTTGTAGTACTTAAGCACCTCTTTGCAAGCACTGAAGAAGATCTTATAATCTTACCCGCACCACTACAAGCCTTGCAGCTTTGCCAGCTGGGGCTCTTTGCAGAAGAAAGCCTGGCTGCCTGCTCCCAGAGAACAAGGTTCTGTCACAACAGACAGAAGCTGGCATTGTAAGTTCAAAAACATGAACAATAGCCAGATGTGCACCAGACTTTTTATATTACTGCCAAAGTTTATTAGCCAAAGTTGCTCCAAAAGAGTTAATCTAGGAGAATTCAAATACAACAGAGAGCTGCTGAGAGCAAGGAGCTAAAATCATTTCAGTGCTTCATCTGTTGCTGCATGTGGAGGTGCTTTGCGCAGTTCCCAAGTCATAACTTTGAAGAGACACTGACACATGCTTTGTTGGAGAGGTATAGTACACCACCACACAAGGCTCTTCTTAGAGCAGGCTTCCAGCTGAAACGCTAGAACAAAGAGGCTGAACTGCTGCAGCAAAACAGACACACCACAGTAAGCAAGCTTAGCACTAGCTACTGTTTCTTTCTTTCTCATGTCTTTGGATACCTAGCACTCCATGATCATCCCCTTTCATCCTTTGGTTCATAAATATTTTACTGAGTTGGCTGAGGTCTTTTAACAGAATAGGGTCTTTTAAAGTTGGCCATAGTAGAGATAGGTGTCTACACAAGATGAAGAAGGGCAGACTTCGAGGTGGTCTCCTTTGTTGCTCTACAGGATATTGGGGAAATCCTGTGTCAGCTGTGGAAGGATACACACCCTGGCTGAATCCCACCTAGGGATGCACAAGATGTTTTACTTGACAATTTTAATTTTTTGAAATTTTAAGTTTCACATCTAAACCTGACAGTTCAAATTCATGCTTTGCCTGTATGACCTCCTTTTGCCTGGATATCTTGGACATTGTAAATAGCATAAATAGCATACTTAAAAATATGACAATTATTTCAAATAAATATAAATGCATCAGCTGAAACAACTTTATGAAGGATTAGAGGAAAAACTGCTAGAAAAAGCATTGTTGACTAGAACAATGATCAGAAGATCCATTTTCCTTGTTAAGGTGAATCATCATAATGCAAGTCTCTGTTTTGGGGTGCTCCAGCTCCTGTCAGAAATCTAAATTAAGAGGTTAAATAAAGAAGCAAGGATAGCAAGGACCTTAAGAAGAAATCAAGCAGTGATTGTAGCTACAATTCAAGTATTTTCTGGAAAAGAAATAAAACTTTAAAGAAGGGACTGTATTCCAGGCAAATCCCTGAGGCACCTAGGTTTGCTTTTCTCTTAATATAGTCATGATCCTTAAGAAATATTCTGCCTGCTTCTAACAGCAAACCCCAGGATTGTAACAGCACAGTAGATTGGGCAAGAAATTATATCAACTTAATCGATTTCAAACAAAATGAGGAAAATAAATTTTCTGTGGATGTTTACAGTCTAAGTTTTTATTAAAAAAAATTGCTACTTTGGATTTTAATTTAGAGGCCTACAGAAAGTATCCATAATTCATAAAGGTTAAAAATAAATCATTTAGAGAAGGCTCAAAGGGGAAAAGCATTCAACATGTAAAGATCATGCCTCTGAACACAAAGGTTAAACACGTGCGTTTTCCCTTCTCTCTCTGATTCACTCCAGCAGTCACACACTGAACCTTCTTAGATGGTGCAGCTTCAAGGACACCTCAGTGTGCACAATCATCCTACAGTATCTTTTCTGTTCTAATCCACCTCCTAAAATCTATTTCTTATGTCAATACCATGTTATTTTGTATAGAAAGCAATTTATATCACTGCTCCAAAATATTCACACCTTGCTGTGGCACTGTACAGAGAAGTTGGGGAGAAGCCGGGTAAAAACCAGCACTTATATAGGTAGAGGATGACAGCTTCCAAACACAACTCTACAATTAATAGTTTTTAATTCATTTTATTTTAGTATGTGTTAGTCTGAGTTTATCTAGAGACAGAGAAGGGTTTGTGCTGCTCTAAGAGCACATCAAACATGGGAAATGGCAGCACAGCTAGAGGAGCACTGGACTGCGCTCATCCTGCCTCACCACTACTATTTTCCTCCATCCTGCCTGCCCCAAAATCTGGGGAAGTAACAGCTCTAGAAGCCATTGCCAGTGCTGAGCTACGGTGAGTTCATGCTTTCCTCTCCAGAGGAATCATCTAATGATTTTTAAAGGGTACCTAGTAGTATACATAACCAGCACAACACAAGCAGGGGTCATTAAGGTCAGCCCAGACCTCTTACAAAAACAGCTGCATGATGAAATGAATGTGTCCACATGTACCTGTGGTTAGTTCCTATGTGACCCCATTTTATAAATCAACGCACTGCATCCATACAGTAAAGCTTTTCCTCTACCAACTTCTCAGGCAGAACTAGGCCATTAGCCCCATCCTGAACTTCAGATGCAAACTTCACATACTTGATAATGGTTGCTGTGACTTCCACCTGCACAACGCAGGGAGCAACTTTTAGGGAACAGGGAATTAATCTGACCTGCTTTTGGCACATGAAAGACTCACAGTACTTTAGCTCATGAAACTGAGCTAAAAGAGCATAGCAGCAACAACTGAGATACAGCTGTGTTGAGGAAGCTGTCCTTAATGAATTTAAACCATTATATTAATGCAATTTTGTATTACCCTGCCACGCATGTCTATGTGCATACATATCTAATTATACTTGTGTCTCTTTCCCTTGGAAATGCTGATACCTGATGTTTTGATTATGATTTATGTGCCTCTCTCTTAGACACTAAGTAAACAGCAAAATCATGTATCTCCTTCTTTTGAAAATGCTGATACATTATGTTCCTGATTTTGATCTACGCACATCTGTCTTAAACACTATGTAAACAGCAAACAATAGTCGTGTTTGAATATTTTGAATGCAGGTCGGAGATGGCTTGATCTATGTGCAAGCTCCTGCAGGATCTGTGTTACTCATCTAACAGTGTGCACTCAAGCAAAGGCTTCCACACAAAGTAGTTTGGTTGTGGGAGGTTTAAATTGTGACCATAAAGAAAAGAAATTCCAAGAACTAAGATACTAGCTGGCAGGATTGCACACCACACAGGGATAATCAGTGTAGCCCAATGGCAATGGATCGGTGGAGTCAAGCAGCTGGTGAAATGATTAAGAAATTATTTTGATCCTTCTCTCACCTTGGGAGTTTTACTGCAGACTAGGTTAACTCCAGTCTCATCCACTGAACACGTATGAGCAGGTGGAACACACGATTTGCACTCTCAGAGTGCATCTGCTGATTTGCTTTCATTTAAACAGAGTTTGGTCCAAGCACTCTGGTATCGTTTTCAATCCTAAGCAGGAAAAATTGGGAAATTTTGCTTCAGAAGCACACCCCTTATGCAGACTCACATATTGCCAGAGATGCACCTGGTATGCTCTGCCTTACTGACCTTTAGGTCCAATTTTGATTTGATTATTTCTAATCTTTATGAATAGGATGCAAAATGAATGACCTCAGACTTTCCCATTGGCACTAGAGGTGCAAGTTTGTGATTTAGTATCTTTAAAAATGAACATGATTCCCCCATCCCTGCATACAAAATGGAATTGAAAAACTCTGCAGAAAAAAACACGGAAAGGGCTACTTTTAGGAAATTCTTGAAAGGTACTGAAACCAAGGGACTTTAAAAATTAGTCTCTAAGCAAGTCATACTGAAAGCTAAAACCTGAGACTGGTTAAATCTCTCTAGAATTCAGGCATGAAATGTCTAATATTACAGTGTTTGCTTCGTGCAAATAATGACTGCTTGGAGAGACATTGCAATAATTTTGTTTCCTGACATTTTCCCCAGTCCATTTTTTAAAATGTTTTAGATAAGTAATACACTGTTTGCATATGTATACCTTTGAAATTTAGAAACTGAGCAAATAAAATTTAAATAAATCGTTCATGGTCCTGTGGAAATCAGTGGCAGAATGTCATTTTCAGGGGTGAATGATGCTGTGCTCATTAATAACATAAGGTGTAGTGGTCCGATTTGCCACTGACTTCTTCCTCTTTACAAAAGCAGAAACTTTTCCCCATGTAAGTAGGGGAGCCATACAAAATTAATTGTATTCTTGAGAAATATTTAAAATAAACCACATTCCTGCTGAGTCTATGGTGGTTCTATTAAGCCAAACGATGAAGGATGCCACCGAGTGAGAGAACCTACTGGCAGCATTTCTAATAATACAAGCATCCTGATATTAAATCCTCAGTAAAAGACAGAATTCCTCATTATTAACATCCTGGAAGAAAAAGGTATCTAGGAGAATCTTAAGTGAAAGAAACCAACAAGCCACACATTGGCTCAAGCAGATTTTAAAATGTAGGATTATTATTATTTGAGCACAGATAAAATAAAGGTACTGTGTATCTAACTAGCAGTTGACCAAAACCAGTTGGATGAAAGAAAGAAGTTAGGAATAAGTTTTGTTGGGTATCTCTGTGGAAGTTCATATACTTTGTTAATACATTTGCAAATACCTAAAGAACTAATTGGGGTACTCCCAAGTTCCAAGCCTGTATCTTATCTTTCTCTCACCTCTGTTTATCACAATGGAAGTGATGATGCATATCCCTCATCAATATTTATACTAAAAATATGAGGGCTGATTGTGGAATATATATATTCCTTAGACACAGATCTTCTTTTGAATAAATACACCCTTTGTTTGCTAAAGATGTGGATGCATCCTTTATTCATGTTCAGCTCTGAATAAATTCCCACTTACTCATCCCCAGAGCTAGCATTCCCTCCTATTTCAGCCAGCTGTGAGGCAGAATACTATGCAGAGAAAGTGCAAGATAAAAGTACAATAGATCTCTGCAGAGAGAGCTGTAACTCAAAAAGAGACACTTTTAAAATACAGAAATAAGTTTATTAGGAACAAATGCAAGATGCTGAGGACACTATAATTCTTTGTAAAGTTTTACTTTACAAGATGGAGCAGCTCAGCATAAATGTTGGAATTTTCTGGTGGGGGTTGCAAATAGGTATTGGGTGAAATTTTGTCATGGATTTATTAGATGCAGCACCACATCTTAGTTTGGACTGATGAAGAAACCACACTTGAAAGACAGCAGCAAGGAATAAAATGTCTCCAGCTGCTGCAGTAAGACATGCCTTTGTCTTACTGTTATGTGATTGTAGTTCACAGAATCCCAAAGAATATAATTTACAAGGCTCCAGAAGAAAAAAGGGGAATATCTGGCCATAATATGTTTTAAAAACAAACAAAAACAAAACAAAAGCTTCTTTGCCATTATCCCTATATGAGATCAGATTAGAAGAGAGTCTGTCCTCAGGCCAGTATGCAGTTACAAAGGACTGAGCCATGAAAGAAAGACACAATCCCAGATTCTTTAGTACTTAAAATGAACTTTTAAAGCTCATACCACTGCCTTTGCCTGTGCATCTAAGGATTTTACCAGTGTGGCAGTGTCAAGCACCATGCAAAATCTCTTTTGTCTAACAGAAGTATTTAATGTTGACCTCAATTAATACAAAGTGAATTAGAGATGAACACCACCAAGCTGATACATACTTAAAACAGCCACAAAACCACCATAGTTAGAAGAAAAAGAAAAATCAATTAGTGATACAAACCCTGAAGGCTTCATGGCATCATCAACTATTAGTGGATGAGCTTAGGAGGAAACTTTGCCTACAGGCAAGTACTGCAGATATCTGCAGCACTTGAGCTACTGGCAGCAATAGCATACGACACAAAATGGGCTGCTATACTGATCCAAGGAGGCAGTGCCGTCTGTTACACAATTACATTGAATTCAAAGGAATTAGTTAGGGTGAGATAGCTTTTGAATCCTTGACATTTCACAAAGCAATCAGAGTCTGTATCTCAACGCTGATGGTGATAGTGTCATGGCTATAGGAATTTAAAGCAGGTTACCTTCATTTAAGGAACCTAAAAACCTGCAAGAAACATTTGACGTGCTCCAAAGTTTTTTTTATGAATAGAACAGTGTCATCTAACATGGATTTTTGCCACCTTTAGAGTAGAACTCAGCTAATGTAAATTAGTGCATGCTTTCATTCAGGAAGTGAAAAAGTAAACGTACCCTGTTAGAACTACAGGGGAATTTCAGGTAGGCAAAATCTAATTACATGAGATGGAATACAGCCAGTGACGCCAAGTAACACGCTTACTCTTGTGAAATGTGCCATAGGATTTTCTTTTAATAGACTTGCTCTGGACCTTCCTTTTTTATTTCATCTGAAAGACAAAGAATGTGCTCATTTGCGTGAAATCAGTTCTAATGGGTAGAATGAAAATTTACACAGGTCTTGTATAACTGAATTTAACGGCTAGAATCTGAAGTTTAGGCATGGCCAGCATGAGGCCACAAAGGCACCTTTGTACAGTGTCAACATTTTTTGCAGAGACTGGAGACAAGTGGCAATAAAAATTGTGTTGAGACTGTCTTTTAAAATACTTCACACACTTCATAAATAAAACTCTGTATTTTTAGAATATTAATAAAACTGTCCTGCTTCTGCCCCTCCGGTTTTAAGTATCCATCTTGTCCCTTTAAAGCTGTGACCTTGAAAAGGGGAAGGAGGCAGAAAGCAAAGCCGGTTAACAGGGCTCATATCCTGAAGAAACAAACCCAGAAAATGGTTGAAATACCCCCCACCCCAACAGTTCAAAGCCTACCTGTCTTATTTCTACACAGCACTAATTTATGTGTGTATGTGTGTGTCTGTGTGTGTTTAATGCCAACAAAATGACATTGGAAATTACATACGATTTCCGCATTGCACAAAGGTATAGGTGGCTCATTGAACCATGTGCCAGATTCAGTGAATTCCTTATGTGTGATGGCAAGCACTTGGCAGCTTTAGCACTGTTGATCATTGCAATGGTTAGTAGTGGTGCTCTGTACCAGGAGCTGACATCCTAGCTCAGTAGCTTCTAATCCCTGCCCTAATTCCTTTGTGGTAATTCTGCTATGAAACTACATTAGCCTGCTACTCAAAGGCAGAAAGAAAATCCCAGTGTAGAATTAGCAGAGAAGAAACCCAAAGCAACAGGCATAGCTGCACCCACCTCTTGTAGAGGCAGTTTACCAATTAAGGCTCGCTGAAAGCAGAAGCAAAGGAGATCATTTGCAGGAGTATTTATATTCCACATGCTAGTATCATGAAAATGATAAGAAAGATAAATCAACAACAGTATTTTTTTCCTCCAGCTTTTAGGATGTTTTTAATACAATGAGCAATGCAAAGTCATGCACCAGCCATCTCATGTTGCATCTACAAACAGCTTGCTCATCACTCTTTGTTCAGGTTACAAAACAAACAAAATCCTCTTCCATATGTTCATGAAAGAAAATATGTTCATATCCATGTTATATGGTGAAAAGATTCCAATCAGGGTGATTCCTGGTTATCTAGCAAAGCTAAAAAAAAAAAAAAACCAATGAAGTTGTACTGTTGCAGAACCAGCTATAAGCCCTGGGACATAGAATGTGCTATGCCAGAAGTCACAATTTTCTGTGAAATCTTGAGCATGACAGCACATGATGAGTTCTTGGTTTTAGTGGTTCCCGTTTATACCTCTTCTGCTGCAGATGACACAGACCACATACACGCAGCAGGCAGCAATGTCCTTACAGCATCTTGCACCACCCACAGGCATCTGAATCAGGGATTTAATGAGAGGCTTCCATTGGTCTCTGGTCCTGCAGAAGTTAAGACAGTGCATGGAGGGTGCAGTTGAGACCATTATTTTGCTGCGGAGTGGTGCTGATATGGTGCCTGGGCTTCACCAGCTGGCATTTCACCTCCCCTAAAGCTGGAGTGAGCTTCTTTAGACCCAAATTGAGTGTACACAACTTAATAAAGGTAACTTTTTATTTTCCAACCTCCTTTATGTACCAAAGTAGCCACTTTTGCTCAGGTTTTTCCTTTACTCTCCAGAAAAAAAATAAATTTGGAATTTAATATACAAGTATTTTAATATTTTCATCAGCAGAGTATCTTCCCACCATAGCAGTCTAACTCACATCTCTATTGCCATGATTTAAATTCAGTTAGTAAAGAGAAATTACTTTTTGGTTTTTTTTTTACAAACAAAGGTAATACTTAGGAACATGTACTGTTGGGATAGGGGGCATAGTTCAGGTTATTCTTCCAGAGAGCTCTAGGCAGAGCCAGAAAGTGCAGATTTGGATCAGAACACTCCCTGTGTTCAGAGTTGCTCAGAGGCTGAGTATTTTTATTCAGGTCTCTCTGGAAATTGTTCCTGTAAGCACAAAATCTACTCTTTGACTAGCTTCTAGCACTTCAAAGTCTGGGCTCATGCCACAGAATGAAATAGCTATTGAGTGAGAAAGGGAGCAAAAGCTTTCTGAAGCCACCTTGCCAACATGACTCAAAAGAACTATGAAGGGACCATCTATAAAGCTTGGAAGTTAGTTTAAGCTCTCTTCACACAGAATTTTTTACCTTTCTACCAGAAAACATCAATTAGTGCTTTAGAGCTGCTGGCATCCCCAGCTGGTCTGAAACCACCACTTCACCTACCGAAGGCCAATGCTATTTTCATGTCTTTGCTTACTGTAACAGTAAAGATTTAATACCATGTGATCTATGAATTCTTTATATTTGCCTTGAATATTAATTGCCATAACAGGAAAATGATTGTGCTACACAGCCAGTGTATGGCTAGACAGTAGAGAAAATATTTCCACAGTGAATAAATGATACACAGGACATGGGTATGCATAAGTTTATTTCAGGTGATCAAGCAACTAGCTGTTGTTTGAATTCCTGAAAGGAAAGTTCAAAGCTGCCATCATCAACAGTGGATTTTTTTTATCTTTCTGCCAAGTAAACAAGTATGGATACAGGAGATTTCCTCTGGTGCCATAGCATCTGGATTCAGAGCGTAAGCAAAGCATCTGACGAATGAAACAAAACCCCACACTTCAGCCAAAGATAGGTTGTGTTAGCTGTCAGATATCCTTTAAACAAATCAGATAACAAACAAAAAGAAAAACAAAGGAGAAAGAAGCAAAATTAACTGTTTACGTGGTACTGTTTAAAGATTTGCCAAACAGACCTTAACGACATCTTAAAAACATACATGACAGAAAAAATGAGGAAAAAAATCCATAAGCCATACTCTGGTTTATATATTTTATGACATCATGAGTTTATCAAATCTTCCGTATTTGTGCTTATCGACAGAATTTCAGGCTACTGCCCCTACATATTTTAATAATCTTTTGCTTGATCAAGAAATAGTCATTTCATAATCTCACAGCATGAAACTTGGAATTTTGCCTACATTTTCTTGATGCCTTGCGTCAGCTTCTCATCTTTCCTATGGTTGGCAATTTTCAGTAGTAAAATATGTGTAAATTATTACTTTCACAAGAAATATTAGCAAGTCATTACAGTGAGTTAAAAGGAAAGAATAAATATGGAAATAGGAATATTAATAATGCTCTCCTCCCACAGCCCCTAATATAAGAAGTATTCAGTTTTACAGAAAAAATCCAAGGTATTCCAGATAACATATATGAATCTAACCACTATTGCTCTCAAATTCAACAAGTTTTGAGGAAGGCATTAATCTTAGTAGCTGTTATGCTCCATAGTTTCAGAAATTTTCTATCACTGTTCAAAGACGAAGGTGACAAAAAAATTACAATTGCTTATAAAGGGGTATCTGTGTTCTAAAACTCTAGGCATGTATCCGTATTGTCATTATTCTTTAGAGTTTTAGGATGCCAGAGCAATATGAGGGAGTGAAAAAGCAAATAAACTTGGAAATAAAATCCTCAAGGGTTTTTAGGTAGTTTGAAATGTTGTTGGCTTTGAGTATTATTGCTGCTGTTTCTTTCCCATAGATCATGACTTTCTCAAGTATTATTTACTTTTGAAACTTTTGTCTCAAAGTCATCTAGTACTACGTTATCAGCTAAGCTGAACCAGTGCTGATGTACTTTTCACAGTACTCTGTACTTTTCACAGTAAAAACTTCAGGTGACAGAAATTATATGTGGCATACGACCTCCTAAAATTTCTTGTTTACCCGATTGTTGAAAAAACAACAATCACCAAAAGGACATCTGCCCCTTAAATGTTTTAATTTTGAAATGTTTTGATTGCAAGAGATGAATCTTTTAGCAAAAAATAATAAGGGGCAGGGAATAAAATAAAAACCACCCTTCTAATTGTGTTTGCCTTTACTAAAGGGTATGAGAAAAACAGTACCTGTGCAAAGTCACTTGCTTACTGCTAAAGTTTTTCCAGATATTCAGTTGATAAAGTGGATCTTTCTTTGATCAGCCTATCAAAATGAGTAACAGCAGGGTTAAAATGAGAAAATTGTGCAGAGGGCAAAGTGGTGGTAAATGGAGGCTTCTCTCAGCTGTATGGAGATGATATTGTAGTAGACAAAGGAAATAAAGCTGACGGTATGCATTTGTATCGGATAGTGATAGCTTTATAATTCAATATGTGCAACCACCAAAGAGGCACAAAAGCATGCCAGTCTTAGTAATAGGTACAAAAGTTATAATTAAAGAAATAATGTAGAAAGCAATAACATCAATCTAAGGTAGCTTATCAGATCATGCAAAGTAAAGGTTGTTAGGAAAAAGGACACCTATTGAGCTCTGAAAGGATAAAGATGTGAGGACAGCCGTTGTGAATTTCAGTGTGTGACATAATGGTCATGGCCTGTTCATGAAACAGAAACTGGTTTGTTAACCAATGGATTAAGAAGATCTCAATACTCTTCCCACCTTAAACAAAAGAAGTTCCGCAAGTCATATGAATATCAGGTACCTACTTTGTCATTAATGTGGGACCATTAAAAATTGCTGAGTGTAGAGAGTGGAGAGGAGGTGGACTACCAGAAGAAACAAGCAAAAGAGCAAAGAGCAGATGGACAGAATGAAGATTTCACACAACTGTGGAAAGTACTGAATCCTGCTGCTCTGATTCCTTGAGAAGCATTTTGATAAATCCTGATAGTTAAAGGAAGACATGGAAACCAGAAATCTGAACAAAGCTCTGGCCTACTTCTATTCTGACCATAATTACAAGAATCCTGCATAAAATCTACCCCCACAAATTACTTAAATCCAGTCAGTTCTACGTGAGCTGGCCACACACCATCAACCTAGTGAGCAGCAGAACCCAAATTTTATAACATATTTTCCCTCATTTTTTCTAAGTTTCTGTGGCTAGAACAAGTCTCCGTTTTGAGAGAGGAGGTGGCTAGCCAAGACTATTTCATCATCTATTTTATAAATGACATAAAATTATTTCTATGCCAAAATCAGAGGTTTGTCCAAAATGATGTAAAACATGTTTGTGCTAGCTACATTATAGTGTCTAAAAGGCTTGGAGCTTACAAGAAATGTGCATCTTATATGTTCTTTCATAGTGGATGGTGAGTCCATAGGAATATCAGAGAAGCTAATTTATAGCTTGTGTCCTGAGAGAATGAATAAGGGAAATGTACCATCCAAAGCATAGATAATAAAAACATTTTTGGGGTCAAAACTGACCTGTTTCGAGGAATATATAAACATACTAAGTCATAACTGTTTTAAATAGGGAGATCCGTGTCATTTGTGGAGAAGAAAACACCAGGTTCTGTGAAGTTTCAGTCCATTAAACACAGGGGGGTTTATATCATAATGTAAATACTTCAGAGCAATTAATTGTTGGTATCCTATTGTGCTGAGAAAGTATTATCTTAGCTCTCACACCAAGCCCAGTCATAATGAGAAAACATTTAAAATACAGATATAACTTACAATGCAACTGAAACAAAAAGAATGTCAAGAATATCGTAAGTAACATGAGTGAATAGGAGATGATTCTTTTGCATAAGATGAGAACTAAGGAACATTCAGTGAAACTGCTGAGTGCCAGATTCTAAGCAAACAGAAGGAAGTACTTCTCAATGTAAGATATAATTATGCTGTGGAATCCACGGCCACAGGACATTGTAAATGCCAAAACTATAAATACATGGTAGATGGGTCCATAAGGGGCTATTAAAACACTAGATGAAACCTCCAGTTCAGGAAGTCCCTAAACTTCTGACAGTCAGAAGCTGGGAGAGCATACCAGGGGAAGGGTTATTTTATTCTTGTTGTGCTCTAAACATTCATCTAGTGGCCTTTGTCAGAGGCAGGACACTGGACTAGAAGAGCTGTAGGTTTACTTAGGTGTGACAGGTCCTACATTCTCTTGATTCAGAAACACACAGAAAGGCAGCCTGGCTCATCTCAGGTCAATGAAAGAATAAATAGCAAGAAGCTTGGCATACTTGTGGCCTGGCATGCATCATTTAGAAAAAGCAAAACTTGCAAGAACTGTACAGAACTGTAAACGAAAGTATACACAGGATACTCAGTCATTCAAAGTCAGGGTAGGTTAAACTGAAGGAGGAGATCATTGTATCAGTAACTCAGAGAAACCCATTTAAGTTAATGGCATAAGCTGCTGATGGAAGTCCTGCAGAAGCATCCAATTAAAATCAATCCAAATGAAAGGTGGAAACATTTTGGGGAAGTAGAATATCAAATGATATATTGAATGGCTACACAGTTTTGGGATTCAAATCAGAAGATAAGATTGATTAATGTATTTAATCTTAAGCATACACTATGGAAAAAAACATCAAGTCAAGTCAGTATATGGCCCTTAAACATTCTTCATTATATCACAACAGAATTTTGAATTTCGTAGTGTTCAAAATTCACACTTTCTAGAGATATTCCTTCAAGTATATCCAATGTCTAGCACCAGTCTTGTCACCATGTTTTCTGTACAATAGTGCAGTGCTCTACACAGTTATATCTTCATATGATATATTGTTTTTAATGTGTTAATAATGCTCATTTACAACTAAACTAATCCCAACAGCACTGTGTGAATAAATGAACCCTGAATCTAACATCACATGCCATGAAAACAGTAACTTGTATTCTAGCTGGAATATAATGTTAAGGCAGACAAGTATGCGCATTAGTCTACAATATAAACCAGTTGGCCATTGAAATAAAAAATGTTTATTTGGAAAAGAAGATATGAAAAGGCATTTTTAAGATTGTTTGGCAGATTACAGGTTATCTATTTTTCAAACAACCACAAATAGCTCATTCAAGATTAGAAATTACACTTGTTGTTATTTCAGGACAGACCCAAAATAACAGGTATGTTATAAACATAGAACTTACTTAACTTTCTCTGTGGTATATTAGAAATCCTTTTCCTGGATTAAATTGGTGCATACGATTGTTTCACTTGTAAACTTTTGGTATTACCCCTAGGTAAATTATGTCTACTGGTTTCTACACTGTTTAATTGAAAAGCCATTAAAGTCTGCTTGCTTTCTCACAACTCAACCCTTTTTGAAAGCTGAGATTTCAACTCAGCATTTTCAAAGTTTTCAGGTTTCTACCTTACAGAAACACTTTATTCATGGGATTGGTGAGCCCTGTAGTGCAGTTATACAGGAGTAGCATTAGTCAGGGTGGAAAAATGGAAGTTTAACACTACGTTCACTTGAAAAGTGAATGTAGAACTTTATTATAAGAGTTCTCTTGAGACTTTTCCAAAAGAAGGCTTATTTGATAGGAAGAAGTCTTTTAGATTATTCAGAAACATGCAATGCTTTCAATAACTTTCAGGACTCTATCCCAAACTGTTTCAGTATCCAGGACTTAAGCAGACAATCTAACATCAGTGACTAGCAATTAGTCCCATGTCTCCACACTGGGTAGATTTAGTTCTTTTGTATTTTATATTTTTGATCATACTGAGGGTCTATGTTTCCAAGTAAGCGTAAGCCCAGACCTTCTGCAGACATACTGACTGCCATTGCAGTTGCAGCGCAGGGACTTCTGACACAAACAGTTCAGGGTTTCCAAGGAATCTTACTGCTTATGCTCAAACTATCTGGGAAATATGGAGTTGCAAAACTATGCCAGAAAAAGCTAATTTCACCCCAAACATATATAACTCCATCTCAGACTTCACTGGTGATAGATTAAATAAATGTCAGAGCACAATACTGGTCACAGGCTCCAGACAAAACGCAAACCACAACCAAAGGGCTAGATCTGTGCTAGAAACAGAAATGTTCACAAAGAATGGTCTCACAGTAAACTTAATCTTTATTCTAATCTGGTTGTCTCACAGTTGTTCTTTTTGTGACTTTTCTGTCCTTGTCTCTAATACTAATTTCTTTGACTGCCTTCCAAATTTTATCCCCCCTATGCTGAGTTTTGCTCCTCCATTCATTCTCAAGTGGTATTACTATCCTCTTGAACACAATTACATCCCCAGGACACAATTTCTATTTTGTATTTTCTATATTGTAAGGACATTTCTACTTTGAAAAGAGTATGGAACAAATCAGAGAGATTCTGCCTTCTCTCTGTTTTTGCCTTACCTGCTCTTTTCTTTGTGTTGCTGTTTTGCTAATACTTATAAATAGCCACATAATACATACATAGAGAAAGTATAGAAAGTGAGGTTTTGTAAATTTACAAAGAATCAGATTCTTACTTGACAACTCCTTTGCATTTGGGCCTGCAGCTAAGAATGATTTAATGAAAGCTAACTGCCTGTAACTACAAATTTCTGTATCTACATCAGCTACAGCAGCAGTGATCTGTATTTAGTGAAAAGGTCATAGATCCAAGTTGGCAAGGTTAATTATGTGTGCATTCATGACGATGTTACTGGTGAGAAACCTGTACAGAGAAGACTAATGATACTGTGAATTAACACATGAGCAGTTATTGCTCCCTGTAAAGTCCAAAAAATGTTTGTTGCCTCCATTTACTCCTCCTGTTGTAACATAATGTAAAAGACTGCTTTTAAAAATGGTGACTGTAAATGGGTTTGGATGTCACATCAAATTAGTTTTCAGTTCAGTTGTAGTATCATTATATCATTACAATTTCTAAGCTGATTACATGAGAACATGTTTCTGCCCATCAGCTCCAAGAAACAAAATTCTTACAGACTTTGCTTCAGTTTGAAATACAAATGAGCACTACGAAAGCACACAGCAAAAAGGTGAAAGAAAAAAATTTACTGTGCTTTGCAATTTCATGTTCTTTTCACAGATTTGTTTGATTAGAAAACATCAGGGGTTATTTTTCAGTTTGTTGGTATATCTAAGTACAATCTTCCTAGACACAAATAGTATGCCAAGGCCAGAGTTAGTTCAAGCAACTCACCTTTTAGTTTCAGTTAAATTTTAGTCTCAGACGTTACACTGCTTGTGAGGCTTTGCCTAGGGCATAGAGAAATATTGGAAAACTGATAGTCAAGACACTGCTAATTTCTAATGCCAGTGCTCATATCCAATATTACCATTATCTGTATCTATTCGTGTTACAGATCTCCCACCCTCCTGCCTAGGTTCATTGTCAATAATTGATTCCTCAGTTTCTCTACTTCAAGCATTTTGGTTTTGACTTTCCAAGCACCTCCCAGCAAGTTTTTAAGTACTGTGCAACAGGGATTGCCTAAGACTTTTTTAATTTGCTCTTTTATAAAATGAGAAGATGTTTTGCAGAGTTGCCTCCATTCCAGTTACGCTTTTTTTTAAATGGTTTCACAGGAACAGAAACTCTTTCCTCAGCAGCAGTCCCAGCTCCACAGCAGAGCGACTGGCAAAGCACGTACTCAAATGCTGATGGCTCTGGCCCAGTTGGAATGTGGATATCACCAGCGGTCTCCCACCTCCTTGACAAATACAGCAGCCAGAAATCAGCACTTTTCTCTTGGACCTTTTCTGGTTTTTATATATAATTAGGTATTCATTTGGAGCGGGTAGAGGCAGCAAGGAAGAGTTAACTGAATTTCATTGCCCACAGTCAGAGGACTCAAGTGGGATATGGGAGACTAGTGTTCAAGCTGTATGGATTAAAGTAGCTTTTCCCACACTGTGAATGGAAGAGCTCAGCGCCTGTGCCAATAACTATAACATACTTTCTAATTTATTTTCTAATGTCAAGAGTATACGGTACATGTTATTTTTTCTTTTGCCAGTTTGGCTGGTAATTTCTTTTTCTTTTAGTTTATGGATTTCAAAGACAACTTTTTGCTTTTCATTTTAAAGTGTTGCCCATGCCTGAGTTGACATCCGATACCTTCAGACAGGCTACAGATGTTTAGAGATGCCTGCCAGTCCAACTACTAAGCAGTGTCTGAGCAATACCAGGCCCTTTGACAGGCCCTGTTGTTATGCCACTGCAACAGCTGTTGTTGGTTCTGCTTAAGACAGATGTGGTGAGAGGTTAGCTTTGTACATTTGTTCTACATTTTAATCTAAATGAAAAGTATTGGGATTACCCATGAATTTAAAGCACAATGAAGAGTGGGTAAACTGGGAAACTCTTCAACATCGAAGTGTCATGTAATTCCTGGTCATTTATTATTATTCTTTTAAACATAACACTGCAGTGTTTACTTATAAGAAACTATCCATTTGGTAGCTTCACTGCTTTCTAACAAAAAATGGGTTTATGTTGCTGCCAACTTTTCTCTCCATTACTTCTTCAGACATGTTCTTTCTTATCTATAAGTACCAGGTTTTCTCCTCCACCTTTACTGCCCCTCACTCTTTGTCCATGTCCTGGGTTCAGCAGTAGCAGTCATTTTTCTCCTTCTCAGTAGGTGGTGCAGTGCTGTGTTTTTGACTTTCAGCATGGGAGCAGTGCTGATAACACTGATGTTTTTAGTTGCAGCTCAGTAATGTTTAGTTTGGCCAAGGACTTTCTGAGTCTCATACTCTGCCAGGGAGGAAAGGAAGCTGAGAGGAAGCAGAGACAGGACACCTGACCCAAACTAGCCAAAGAGGCATTCCATACCACAGCACATCATGCCCACTATATAAACTGGGAGCAGTTACCCGAAGGAGGAGATCACTGCTCGGGTTGGGCTGGGTATCGGTCGGTGGGTGGTGAGCTGTTGTATTCTCTTCCCCTGTTATTTCCCTTATCATTATTATTATTGGTGGTAGCAGTAGTGGTTTGTGTTATCCCTTAGTTACTGGACTGCTCTTATCTTATCCCGTGGGAGTT
>JBCJKH010011640.1:0-25879 GCA_039877255.1 Loriculus beryllinus | reverse complement strand
GCCAACCATGTGCTGGGCTGCATCACCAGCAGTGTGGTCAGCAGGTTGAGGGAGGTGATTCGCTACTCCGCTCTCGTTGGACCTCACTTGCAGTACTGCATTCAGCTCTGGGGCCCCCAATACAAGAGGGATGTGGACCTCTTGGAGCAAGTCCAGACCATAAGGGGGCTGGAGAACCTCTCAATGAAGAGAGGCTGAGAGAGTTGGTATTGTTCAGCCTGGAGAAGAGAAGGCTCTGGGGAGACCGTAGAGCAGCCTTCTAGTGCTATATATTCATGATGTATTGCAAAGTTAGACCTGACAAAATCAGTATTTTTTCTTACCTAGAGATTCTGCTGTCCATGTTGCATAAAAGCCACCTCCTTGAATTGAGTGATCAGAGTTAAAGATGACAACTAGCTTGCTGGAACCAGACCGAATAGTTCCAGGGGATGAGTTTCCACAATACTTTCCTATGACAGGAGACCCAGGAGATCCTCCATTCAGGATAGTAACAGAGTCCCACTTACAAAGCGAATGATTTTCAATATGGAAGGCTGTGAAAGTGAGCTGCAACACACAAAAGCAACATTCAGGAGCTAACACTAACCACACCAGTGGGGGGGGGTTAAAACAATTCCAGCCAGATCTTGAAGCCATCCTAGCACGATTTCTGGGTATGCTCGGAAATCTGACTCTCACTTCATATAGATGCTTTCCTACAAATATTGCTTGTGTCTTGCTGCTATAAGTAACAGCAGCTACTTAGCATGAAAACAAAAATGAAAGAGAAATGCATAGCTTCAAAACTGGCATTATTGAGACTTCAGCATATGTTTGAAGCTAAGCATGTGCTTCAAAAAGGTCTTGAATATGCACAGATGTTGAGCCACTGTCCTGCTCTCAAGGATTCTAGTCATGAAATCTGAAGTTACAGATTCAAGTATGAGTAGCTACGTAAGCAGAAAGCCTTGGATTTTTTTCTTCCTATTATTTTGAATCAGAATACTCCAACAGTTGCTAAAAATAATGATAATTTCAATTAAATCTGAAAGAGTTGCATGTTTTGTTCCTATGAGCCTTGATGCATCCCACAGATAGGCTGGGCTGCGCAGGAAGCTTCTGACCCTATCTCCCTCTAACACTAATGCTGCTTGTCCTTGGAGTAATATGCACATGGTGGTATTTCCTGTTCAAAGGTTTAGTTTGCTGATCCAGTAGCCTCCTGGATTTGTTGATGTTGAAATATTGATGTACACTAATGACTGCCTGGCCTTGTTGCAGTAAGGTATTTTTTTACCAGTTCCAGCATAGGGAACTTTGTGGAAAAGTTTAGCAAATATATAGTACTTCTTCATGTGTGTATTCATTTTCAAAAGAACTCTGCCTGAGGCAAAAACCAAATACAAATTTAGCTCAAATGGGCTAAGTTTGGAACCTTACCAGCAACAGAAACTGCCAGCTTATACTGGAAAAGGTTTGTCTGCCTTCTCTGAGGGGCTGCTATTCAGTCCCTTTAAACCAGAAATCTCCTTACATATGATTCTGATTAAGATTAGTTCTACTTTAAATAAATCTGTGGCTTAAATAGAAATTTTGTGTTCTACTAAAATAATACTGTATTCTCTGAAATAAGTACCTAAGCAATGATCAGAATATCATGCAGAAATATTAGGACCATAGGTTTGCATTTCTAAGAAACACCTTTGTTGTTGTGAATAAAGAAAACATGCTAGGGAAATTAGCGAAAGACATTACATATGAAAATCTCATTTTTTACAGAATTGCTTTTCAGATATTATTCTGACCTGAGCCACAAATATCACTGATTGGACCTGTTCTCCAAAGGATCAGCCAAATGATTAATTGAATGAAGTTTAGTACTGCTTGGTTATAAAGCAGTGGACCAATTCAAGCACAAATTGGTCTCTTGACAGTTTGGCTCAAGAAAAGAGCACCTCAGGCAGCCTGTTAATAGTTATTAGGAAATAAGAGGAGCATCTCATTGGTTTAATTTGTACCAGCAATCATATCATCTTCCAGGCTAGCCACTGGGGCATGAAAATAACTTTTCTAGTGGCTTGTAACTTTTCTGCAGAGATGAAAAGATTTCAGCTTGATGTTAACTCACATGATAGTGAGACTATCCGTTCATATCTAATAACATGAGTTATTTTAGTTTCCTAAACATAGAAAGTAATTGTTTAAGGGAAAAGTTGGTGCTATGTTTTGAGGTTAAGTTAGACCAGGATCCTTCTCCTGTTCAAAAAGCACAATTTAGTTTGGTTCTATTATCTTTGTTTTCCCCTCTTTCTTAGGTAAGGCCAATGGGGAGATATTTAATTCCTCCACATTTCTGATTTTCTAAATTGCCTCAAACATGTTTGTCAAGACTCAGAGGGTGCTTCTTACACTGGCAGCTGTACACCCAAACATGACGTTGTGTTACTCACAGTGATGGTTTCACCTTCAGGGGCTTCCAACAACCAGGAGCAACGATTCAGATTGCTGTAAGGCTCTGGGTAGTTAGGGCTTGAGATAACTCCACTTTCACCTGACTGTATACCACCACAGGCTGAAGAAAAAAAGGTAACATTTCAGTACGGTTTAGGAATTGAACACTGTAATCAAATAAGTGAAAGATTATTCAGCTTGCAAGGATGAACAATCTATCTGGGAAAATCCAAGTTTTAAAATCTTTGTCACTGATTAGTGAGTAAACAGATCCAATGACCTTAAAACTTTGTATTTATTCTGATACTTAATATAGCTCGCAAAACCTTTGTTAGCTGACAGAACTGCCTCTTCCACCTTCCAATTTATTTATCTCAGACTCCTAAGCAAACTAGTGCCACTCTTGGACCAACACAGTCAAGTCAAAAACTTGCTGATGTGTCTAGATAAGCACCAAGGCTAAATTCAGCTGTGACAGGAAGAACAGTTGTGCTGGAATGTAAATGGCAAAGTGGTGTAATTTGCACTGATACAGCTTTAAATGGATTTCAAAATGAGTGCAAAGGTTCAAGCAGAAGAATGCATTTCAGCCATGCTAGCACTCTGGAGGCCTATTTAAAGTAAGTCAGACTTGGCTGGTGTTACCTGTTACATCCCTATTCCCAGGAGCAACCAGCTGTTCTAAGTGTTGCACTGCATTGCAAAAAACTCAAACTCAGTTCAGGGAATGGGAACAGTAATGCAGAAAATAAATCAAAAGTTCAATTGCTAGTATATGTTTACCTTAGATGGATATACATAGGGGCAGACACTGCGTAACTTTTGAGGAACTCTGTGAGAGCTGAACCCATAGTGTGTATTCTCAGTATCATCATATGTATGGCAACATTCCCAGGAAGTGCCTCAGTCAGCAAAGGCCACAACCTATCAAGCCATTTACCTTGAAATGTGTAATGGGCCAAAAATCCTTTATCTTCTGTGTTTTCATCACTTATAAAGTGTACCCAGATCTGGGGGGCAGCTATGACTAATGGCACAGATGGTGCAGCCTGACCACAAAGTCTGGCTATTAGTTCTCCATCAGCATCCCCTGTGTAAAGAAAGAAAACAAAAATACACTTTTTGAATCCTAAAGGAGCTATAATAACAGGGAATAGAGAGGGAAAACATGCATTTAATTTTGATTTGACAAGAGAAGTACAGACAAAAGTACATATCACACTTACTAACAGATTAATTGTTATGGGCATAGGTAGAGCACTGCAGTTCATTGCTGAGATCTAAATCTCGACAAGGAAATTCTTTCTAAAGCTGTAGTAATGATCTTTTTAGTATCTTGGGCTTCTCTCCCTTTACTGCCACCCTGCACACTTTCATTTTGTATGACCCATCAGACCCAAAACCAGAGAAAATGCCCCAGACTTGCAGACATTTTGGGGCAGAACAGTGGGAAGAAATACCCTGAAGACCTGGTGTCATGGAAGCTTATTAAGCCTATGTGGTTTCGACATCCTCATTAAAATCAACAGGGATTTTAAGTTGTCTACCACATAGGCATGTTACAGGGATTCACATCCATGAACAAGCTGTCACTGCTGTATTAATAGTGGGCATCTCTTTCAGCATACTGCCAGCAGTTACTCAAATCATTGAGACCTAAAAGGAAAACACAACACAGACCATTGCACATCTGTGACACTGAATGTTTGCTCAAGTTGGTGTAATGTCTTATCCGTCACATTGGTAGAAGTATCAGTTTCTCTTTATTACTTATTACATTGTATACTGATATATTTTCAGGAGAAGGAAAAGAATGTTAATAGCATTTCTCATGATATCCAGGCAATGCCATTCTTACTTTTGTTTCTCTAACAAAAGCATGCTGCTGGACTTAAAAGGCTCTGTTCAATAGCAACTCCTAGGTCCACACACAGTGGCAGACTGTTCTTGTGAAGAAGGCAGTAGAGCAAGAGGGAGAAACTTTGGGTGCTCTTGAAAGCCTTTTCACAGTTATTCCTGTTAACGTGGCTGAGTAAATTCATCTTTCCCTCATATACAGTGACACAGACACTTCAATGCCTTGAAGCACAGAGATAAATGGTGACATATAATAAAATTCTATTAATGTAAATTACACAGAGAAATGCTAAAACCTCTCTTGTTAACGTGCACTAAAAATAACAGTGAGCTGTACAAGCGGAAGACATTAATGGTAAATTATGGTTCAGAATAGTAATAACTACTTTGAGCATTAGAATGTGAAGTGAACCTTTATTTTTTGCACTTTGTGTCATATGTGATCCAGGTCACTCAGTCTCTACTGACACCAGTCACTGCTCTCATGAATGGCCAGATGGCTAGAGATGGAGGCTTCTGATAAACAGAAAATGTTAACAGTGAGATTGTGCTGTAAGACTGGGTTCAAACTGAAGGAATGATCTGAAAGGCAGAATCAAGGGGCTTCCACCGAAGTCAAAAGTTAGAAGTACATTTCACCGCAGCAATATGCTCAGCTGTGCTACCATTTACAGACCACATGCACATGCCTGATAATTTAATAAATCCTTACCCTAAGGAATTTGAAATATAATTTGAAATATTTATCTATCCAGATTAAATATTTCTCAGTGAATACACACAATTCTGCTTTTTTTTTTTTTTTTCATTCAGTACCATGAAGTGTGTTGCATGGGTAACTCAAAAGAATTTTACACATCTGAGTTTCCTTTGGGGTCTCCTAGGTAACTTACCATTGAATTGGACCATTCCTCAAATTCACATCTGTTTTGATGAGAGATTTAAACAGCATCTGCCTGTATTTAGTGATATTATGCACTGTTTACATTTCAGTCAGCATACACAGATGAATTAGAGAATTTTGCATTTGACATGAGACTGATTGTGAAACTGAAGGTCTGTTATTATGGCCAAAATGAACATTACTCTTTAGGTAACAAAAATGCGTAGACCAAAAGACAACTATATTTTTATCTCTTCCTTTTGACTGTATTGCCTGAAGTTCACAATAAGGTAACAGTAGTGGGAACTGAACAGTAATAGAACAGATATATTTTAGTATTTCTTTACCTGAGTTATCTTTCTATCATTTCCCAGTTCCAGGACTTATGTGGCAGGGAACTAATAGGTTAGGCAGCTATGCATGATTTGACTCTACACAGGACAAATCAATGCTATACAACCAAGAACTCTCATTCAATGAATGCAAAGAAGGATGTAACAGATTCCTGCTCTCAACTCACCCACTACCTTTCAGAAACAATTTCCTGGCAAATTAGAACTTGCTCTCTCTGGGACTCACAGATATAGCGTCTCAGCAAAGCTGAGAGCTTTCATACTACATTTGGCATACTACACTGAGTGACTTTCATCTGACATTTCCAGTTGCTTGCTCCTGTGGATAGCTAAAGATGCTCAAATATGCAGAGATATTACTGGTGCATTAATCCTGTGATTGTTTTCCTTTTAAATGCTGTAGTAGGTATTTTATGATGCAGTCTTATGGGAAATACAGATCTGCTTTTGAAGAATCATCTTTTGGAGTACAGAAAAGGGGTATGAAGTAAGTATGCAGCCCAGAGGCTATGAATAATTAAATTTACTCCACTCCTGCTGTCTCTGGAGATATTTCAGGAGCAAAGAGAGAATGGGCTGTGGACCAAATAAATTATTTGATGACTCCAGCTTCTGACTGCCATCTTTCAATGGAGATGAAGTGAAATTCACATTGTCCTTTGTAAAGAGAGAATCAGGTATGTACTGCAACCACAAAAATAATTTATCCTCCCAAAATACCTATCCAGCTTTCCATTTTCTGCACTGAAAGAGAGGGTGACCAAATCCATGCGTCTAGTACTGAAATCCTACTCTTGGTCTAGGAGGCAACATGGAACGAATGCATATGAACACCCTCTCAAATGAACAGATCCCACAACAATCACTCTCTGCAAACATATATGAAGAAGATTTGGCACAGAGTTGCACATGCAGAATCTTGATGGGCTTTACCCATTCCCCTTGGTAAATGTACAAACCTATTCGTAACTCCAGGTAGTCGTACTGGCAGTCCTGGTGATGTTCCAAGTGAAAATCCTCAAAATACACATATATGGATGAATTATAGTGGGAAGGGTTTTCAATGGTCCATTCGCAGTTCAGTTTACTTGTGTAATTTTTGATGCCATCATAACCAGGAGAGGAGAAATTCCCACCTGCATATCCCATCAGGGTTCCACCACAGACTGCAGAAACAAAATAGAATTTATTTTAAACTAGTGACAATTCTTGTAAGAGGGGAAATCTTGCCCCTGTTTACTCAGAGGCTTGCTCATGTCAGCAAGCAAATGTGCTGATTAGATCAAAAGTTCTTCCATTTTCTTCCTTTTGTTTTTCTTCTATAATTTATTGACATGTACAAGATAATTCTTGCCTAGTGCCCTGGAATTTATTGACAAGTCTTTAAAGACTTGTAAATCAAAGAACAACAATTATATATGGTACCAAATAAAGTATTTCAGCAGCACCATCAATACAAGAAGTATATTTAACATTCTGATACAATACCACTGCAGCTCCAGTTCAGTATTGCCCCTACCCATTACCTAATTCTAGACTCAAGAGAAGATTCTTCTGGAACATACCCTCAAGCACAGTGCACTTGTGCTATAATAGGATGCTCCTGGGGGAGTCAGAAAATTCGTTCTACATTAGGATGCTTGGGGAGGAATTGGAAAATCAAGCTAAAAGGCGTTAATAGTAAGGCTCTGTCAGCTGCCTCCTCTCTGGAGGCTGAGCTTGCAAAAGTAGGTTAGCTGCAATCTTTCACAAGCTACAGTAAGTTAATTACCCTCCTGAGTAATATGGAAGCACTTGAATCATCCAATTTGTCTATGGCACTATGCTTTTTGGATCTTTTAATGGAATAAGGCCACATTACCCAAGACTAAGTACAAAACAATAAATCAGTAGTAATGTAAGAGAGGAAAAAAGGTATCAGAGATTTTTTTATCTGTTTAGGTTATTTTTTGACATGTACCAGTACTTCAGCTATGAAATGAATCACCACAGATCATTTACTTAATTTAAAAACATACACTACCTGCATTTTCACTAGATGTGTATGACACGCTGAAGCCTCTGGTTGCATGGGACATATCTGTCACCAAAATTACTTTCATGGTGTTTCCAGAGGATTTCACCTCAGTGCCTGGATTTACTTCTCCACACAACTTAGCCAGCCGGGGAGAATTCTGTCTGAGGCCATTGTAAACCTGTTGGGTCAAAATAAACTCTTATGAGACCAAAATACAGTCTTATAAGCATCTCTTGTATCTCTTAATAGCGTGTCACATCTCTAATACAAGGTTCATTGACAACTCTCACAGTAAGCTAGCTCCCAAACCTACTCAAAACCTCGGAACAAAATTCCATTGCCTGGAGTGGATGAGGATCTGAAGTAAAACTTCAAAAATACTTTGCTTATTTTGGTGAAACCCAAACATATTCCCTCTCTCCTCTTTTCTTGGGAAAAAAAAAAAAGAAAGAAGAAAGGAAGAAAGGAAGAAAGGAAGAAAGATAAACAGTTTTATTGGAAAAAAATACTGTATTTTAGATTAATATTTATATCTTCAACCACTTAATAAGGCCAGCTACTGATCATATTCATTCAAACGATCGTCTTTGTATTCTTGTTAAAGCCAACATCAACTTTATAGAAAACTCTTCCAACATATTGAGTGCAACGTATTGAGAAAGCATTTCACTTTTTGATGGTCCAAAGGTATTTTTCCCAGTTTCTTTCATACAGCTTTTAGCCTAGGAGTTAATTTCCTTCTTTCTACTATGATCTCAGCAGTGCGAGCTAGACAGAAATGATGTTTCCCACTGAGATTTGGAATATGTTAGTGTTGAAGACAAAAAAGCTGGCAAGATAGATCTTCCTTTAAGAGATCATTACTTCATTAATCAATGCAAAGCCAGCTCTACATGGTCTGTCTACAGCATCTGTGAAGGAAAACAAGGCAAACAGCATCTGTGAATCTCAAGGGAGGGCTACTTCACCGTGTCATACATGTACATAGCCTAGCTTCTGATCATACTAAAGCTAATTCCATGTTTGCACTACTAATCTGAATAAATGGGAAACTTAACTGCATCTCCAATCCCTCAGTTTCACAGAGGAATCATATTTTTGAGGCTTTTGTACCTTTGACTATGTCCAGTTCTGTGTGCCAGGTTTGATTTCTTTTTTTCACTAAATAACCAAAAATCTAAAATAACCATGATAAAATAACCCATATCTATCTTTTGGAAATAAGGAGTGACAAAGAGGTAGAATTTTCCACCTGTTTTCCCTAGATTAAATAATAATTTGTCTTAAAACCACATATAGAACTATAAGTGACATTTCAGCTCTATTAGATCCAATAAGGTTCCATAAAGGGATTAGGAAGAGCATTTTCTGCCTTCACGCCAGATACTCACAGCCACATAATCTGATGAGCACCTCCAGTGTTCTTCAGTTTTCATGTCATTAAAGGTTAGAGTCACACGTCGGCCTTCTCCCACTGTGATCCTCCATTCACACACTCGATTATGTGGGTATAGGTTGGGATAGTTGGGTGAAGTAAATGTCCCAACAGGGGCAGTAAAATCCCCACCACATTCTGAAAAACCCAGATATTGAGACACTTAGAGTGAAGCATTGCTTATAGAGTTATAGCAAACCCCCCCCCCCACAACACATTAATAATGCAAGAAAAAGAGATGCTGGAAGGTTGGCATGATGTGCCTATCCTGTCTATGTTTGCCTGAACAGGGGGGTTGGAGGTCCTTTCCAACCTCAGTGGGTCTGCAGTTCTGTGATTCTGCTTAAAATCTATTGGTTAAACCTTATTTTTAGGGGGATTTAAGAATACTACTCACCTCAAAGGGACAGAATAACATAAAGGAAAACTACAGGGTTTCTCTATCTTCCTCCTCCTCAAGAAGGATGTGGGGAGGGATGGTAGGACATCTTTGGACCGATTGCTGGAGAGAACAGGTGTGCAAGAGTGTGCTTTTTTGTGTGAGACCTACCACTGACAGCAACATCAATTATAGTGGGAGGCTGCTGGCTTCTCAGCATTTCAGCTCAGCTAAGTAGTGATCAGAGAGCTCCATACATATCCCAGAATTTAAATTTAAGGGCAAATACCACTCCAAGAAAATGTGATCTACAAGATAGGCCATATTATGGTGCAATTATGGTGTATGTTGCTTCATGAAAGTAACTTGCAACCTTACAAATCCAACCTTCAGTACTGGCATCAAAGCGCAGTCTGAATCCTCGGGCATTGACTGATCCATCAGTGACAAACTTGATATAAGCAAAAGTGTCAGAGGTGTCCACAGCATCAGGAAGAGTATTACCACAGTACCTGCCCAACAAATTTCCTGCAAGAAATCACATATAGAAAGACAATTTTATATTAATATATTATATTTTTATTGAGGGATCACTTTTCTATTAAACCAGACAGGCAGGAGAGAAATCAAGTTATTGATGGGAAACAGAAGGGGTTTGTTTGCCTTACTTTTCTTCAGCAAGCAAGGCCGTCGGAAGCAAACACTGTACATTGAAAAGGCTTTGTACTCAAAGGGAAATGTTTTCAGGAACCTCTGGTAAGGTTTTGCAGTAGTACTGGGGAAGGAAAGACAAACACTGAAATAATTATCTCTCTCACCAGAAGCATTGTATTCTCGGATCTCCACAAAATCATTTGTGCAGTTGGAAGAGTGTTGAATATCTAGGTCTTCTAGTCTGATGGTAAGATAGTGGCCCCTGGGACCCTGCAGAAACCATTCACACAGCAGGTTGTCTTGATAATGAAGCTCAGGATACCCCATGCTTTCAACGATGCCGGTTTGTCCTATCACTGTCCCGCCACAGGGAGCTGCAAAAGGAAGAACATTGTTTGGCTTATTGAAGAACCTCAGAGGGATTATTTTTCTCCTAAGCAAGGCTTAAAGCTAAGGCACAATGGACTCATTTTCTACCTGTGGTAATAAACCAGGAGTTGTCTTCCAGTTAAAAGTCTTCTTTATTCTCCTTCTAAATCAACTAGTCATAGCTCAGATATTTTTTCCCCCACACAGCCCTTACCATTGGAAGCATCCTTTCCTCTATGTCGTATCTATTATTAATTTGAAAACTTACAGATTTCAGGGTCTATATCTAATCTCTACCCATGTTTGTGTTTACCAGAAAATCTTGGAAAGAGGTATCAGATAATTAAAAAGAAATTTAGTTTGCTAAATGTGGACCTAAGTAAGTCTTTTATGGCTGACAAAAGTTGACTGCTGGTTTGAGTCTCCAGCTATGGTTCAGATGCCTCTTTCCTGTAGCCCCTTCCTGTTCACATTCCACTGTTTGTGGTGCTTGGTAAGCGATCACTGCATGATTCAGGAAGCAGCTATTTATTTTTAATTTTCTCTTGGGAAACTCATTTCTCTGTGGTACCTGCAAACACAAGTTCACAATACTAAGGCTTACAGCAAATAATATGCCCAGGTGGAATGTAATGAATTTAATGGATTTTACAGTGTATCCTGTGTGTCTAGTAGTTACAATCTTTTCGTGGCAATAACAGTTGTGTACATGCTGTCTGCTGAGTGATTTGTGATTTGTTCCAGGATGATTGCCATATAGCTGAGATACAGTAAATGTGTTATGGATAAATATAAAAAGTGGCTGTGGCTTTGTATACTAACACGGTTCTCATGCAAGTTGCTTCAGTTTTTACATTCAGAAATATAATAGTACGCTATTTTGGCTTAAGTGCTTAAGATCTAACACAATCAGCAAATGACTTTGTAAAGCAATACAGGCCACTGCTTTGCCTTTGAGAAATTAAGTCCTAGATTTTCCTATATGAGTGATACAAACATAACAGCTGCTATTCTTTGAAGATTATTAAAATTATCAAAATGAAAAGGTAGCATATTTCTGAATCTGATCAAAGACAATTTTATTTAATTTTAAAGCTTTGCTAGTGCTTTCTAATCCTGGTTTGTTTGGTTTGGGTTTGGTTTTTTTTCAGTTTGAGAGCAAGTAACTTCCTTTCCCAGAAAGTTATTTCTTCTCCCAGCTGGCAAATAATGGTTCTCACTGTTCATTTCTTTTGCAGCCCATTGTTGTGTTGCCCCATTTGTCTAGCAACATTGTTATTTACATTTACATAGAGAAGCTCCTAATTTGTTCTTCTCCTACCAGCTCTCAGCTGATCTTCACATTCCCCTTCAGGATCCTGCTCATGAAAGTGACGCTAAGTTCACATGCTGAAAATCAAACCGTGTTACATTACTTTATCCATGTTGCCTTTTTTTCCTACTACTCCTTTCAAAATTGCATTTGACAAGAGGTTATTCAGTTGTTGTTTCCACTGCTGCAGACCTATGAGCACTTTCCTATTCCTATTTCTCTAATTTTCACCTCTTCCTAGGTGCACGACACACTGATGTTAACCCATATGATGATTCTGATGCCTCAGACTCTAACACTAACTGAAAGAGGCATATATTGATTAGTCTACCTTACAGGCATGATTTAAACCCTATTATAAAAGCCTAACACTTTGGACTAAAATCTCCTCTAAAATCAGAAATTGATAAATGCATGCATTACCAATGGAGTATTTGGCAGTGAATCCCACGTGCGTGGCACTGCTGTCAGACCTGAACCTCAGGTACATCACAGCTCCTGAGGATCTCTGTAAGCCTGGCATCAAATCTCCACAGAGCTTGGCAATGATGGGGGCAGTGGAGTCAGCACCATTCCGTAGCTCTAGGTAACTGGAACTGCAGCTAGAAGAGGAGAGATTTTTCGGTTCAATGTATGGCGGTAATAGTTTGAAATCATCTCAGTATGTGCATAAAACCAGGAAGCTGTAGTGATTTAGATCAGTTTCCATTCAGTATGACTACGACAGAATCAACAAGTTCATAATCCATGATAGTCATGTAATATTTGAATCAAAAGTGCTAGAAACATGAAGAAAGATTGATTCCAAGCCCAGTCTATGATCAGATCAGATCTGACAGAAGCAAGTCCTGGGGAGGGGTATGAACAGCACTGTTAAAGTACCTGTGACCATCATTAAACTACTGATTTTGGCAGCATTCAGATTCAGCAGATATTCCCTATTAAATCTCATTGATGACTATTGAATTAAGGAACAGATATAAGACACATGAAGGGAATTAAAATCCAAACATGGGGTCTTAGGCAGGCATAGAAAGACCCAAAGTATCTGCAAAGTCCTAAGAATATATGCCAGAGACCTGATAGATTCAGTGAACTCTCTCAATAATTTCCTGACCATTTTTGATTGTAAATCTGGAAGTGCACTCTGAGGGGAATTAGAGAAAGTAAAAGGGAAAGAATGGAGTCTCTGAAGAAACACAGGCAAAATAATGTGAATGTATACTTTGGTGAAGGTTCAATGTAAAACTGATCTTCAAACTGCAGCTCTACTGCATGTCCATTAGGAGCAGTTATGGTCCAGACACAGTCAGCATGTGGAGGATAATTGCTTGGATAGTTGGGGGAAGATGTATATCCACTGGGGTTGAAATCATTGATATAAATATTCCCTCCACAAGCTGGGAAAGAAAAGATCACCAATAAAAAGCACATGTTAAGGAAACGCGGGAGGCATCAAGTACATGAGTTATCTCTATATTCCAACACAGTTTCTTTCTGGTGTCATATAGTTATATCAAAACCTAATGCATTTGACTGCTTACTGTAGGAAAACATTTTAATACAGTAAAATACTATATTCTTGTACTCCAGCTTACCTAGCCCTCCTCATTTTCAAATGTTCAGGGCCCCTAATTCAACAGCTATTGGTTCTTCCTTGGATTGCTTCTAAACCAAGCAGGAAACATATTTCTTGCCTTGTTCCTACCCCAGTTCCCAAGAGCTAGAAAGCCTGCAAGTCAAACCCGTCAATGCTTCCGTTAATCATGACAGTCAGAGCAAACATGAGGATTTTTTCAGGTCCTTTACCCCACAGAAATACCTTTATTTTGACCAGAACCTTTCTGTCAAAACCCTCCACTGTGTTCTAGCAATACTGGTTTAACACGGGGTTTTAGTCAAGATTCATAAATCGAAGTGGTAGAAATAGTACTGTACAGCCTCACTTATTCCTTTCATGAATCCCTGACAGTAATGCTAAGAATGGTTCTTTGTGGGAAAAGTTGGCAGAAAACAAACATTTAAGAATTTGAGTAGATTGACAGGTGGCCTCAGTTGTGTTTAACAAGAGATCTCCTAGTGTCCCAAACAGCATGAATACAGTGGAATAACTGCAAATGCAGACTCTGATTTATTGCTAGAACCTGAGTGTCCATCTTTTTCATTCTTTCAAAAATGTTAGCTCTGGCAGGGAATGTTATTTTCTCAGCTGAGAGTAAAACTTGTGGGAATTGTTGCCACCTTTCTAGATGCACTAGCCTAAATCATTCCTGGCATCATTTAGCACTTGCACTGTGTATTGTATGTTCAAAAGGATGTTCTTGTTGCCAGGTATGTGTTTCGTTTTGTTTTTCTTTCCTGTATGAATTTTGAACACCTCTTCCTAACTATAGCTGCTACTTCCCTGCTAAAGGGTTTCCCGTATGTTCTGGGGGTTTTTAACTTCAATATCCCCAGGTCATCTAGAGCTATCTATCTCTCTTTAGCAGGAAACAGGACAATCTTGCAGACATCTGATTTTACCAGGGCTGAGACTTATAACAAGAACCTCCTTTAAGAGGACAAGCTCCAAGCTGTATCTATTGAGCAGCAGAATTTTTTATTTCCTAGACTTACCTAGACTTTTAGCCTCATATTTCAGTTTGAATCCTTGGCCCTCATTGCTGCTGTCAGAAACGAAGTGAACAAAGAGTTGATTGTCTGTGGTATACATGGTAGAGATGGGGCTGCTTCCACAAAACCGCCCATTCCCTCTTCCAGACACCAAAGGTGGGGCAGCATTATCTAACCCATTCTTCAGCTAGAAGAAGAGAAATCACTAACGTCACTCAGGCAAACAGTCCTGGGATGTAAACTTTGAGCACATACCATCTTACAGCTTCCAGCCAGGGGGTGTGTGTGTGTGAACAATAACCTACTGATTATTTAATGCACAGCAATATAAAAGAGAGAGAAAAATAATATCTGTGGTATTTCTCTTTGGTATTCCCACCACCTGACAACCTGGGTTGCCTTTCTGATGGTGAAATCTACAAGATTCAGTAGCTTTAATAGCTTTGAGGATCTGATGAACTAGCCAATAACCTCACCTCTACATAATCTCCAAGGCTGCAGGAAGTATCCTCACTCTTAACCTGGAAAGGCTGTTCGAAATGGATGGCAATAATAAATCCAGAGGTTACCGCTACATGCCAGGAACAATTCAGATTAGGAGCATAGTCTTGAGGGTAGTTGGGAGACGTTATCACACCCCTGCCTGTATGTAAGTAGCCTCCACAACCTGAGAAAATTGAGTTGAAGCAAACAAAAAATATTAGCACCAACTATTCCCATATTTATTTAGAGAAAAACTGTGTCTCCTAAAAGGAAGATGTAAATAGGTAAAAGCAAATGTTGAAGCAAGTGTATGAAGAATAGAGGGGCATAAAGCAATGCACACAATGTATGATTTCCCAAGTACAAGCTAGTAGCTTGCAATATGACACACACCAAACACCCTGACAAGTGAGACCAAGTCCTCAGAGACTTAACAGATGAGTAAGCAGGCAGCTATGCCAAGGACCTCCCATGGTATGAGCATATTGTTACACTATTGAGTACATTGCTTCTAGCCACGGACCAAACTTCTGTCACCTGCTCAGGCTGCCAGCCAGAAAAACTTCCCCTGGCTACCTATTGTAACCCTAGCACCTTCCTTGGAGCCTCAGTCCATTCAGGAATCTGTTACCATCCCTGAGTGCATGTGGGAGGAGTGCCACTGAAATTGCTGACATTCCTGCTGGAACTTACACAGCTTTCTGCCTCTCTGTTTTGTGTCCGTGCCTCGAGTCATTCATTTCTCTCACTTAGCTGGGCATTATTTCACCCTTCAACTCAGCTGTTATAAACTTACACACACACTTTTCCTACTTCTGAAAAGTTACTCGCCTGGTTGAATCATGCTTTGTTGTATTAGGTTGCTGGGAAAATAGCAAATTTTACCTTTGCAAAGTCAGACATTTAGCATGCATATTCATGAGATGTGAGTAGCTGGTCTATGTGATTAATCAGATAGACTGTAGACAGCTGTTAAAAGTGCCAAAGTCTTGTCTTTCCTTACCCTGTTGTTAGCAGCATGGCAGACATTTATCTGGGGGAGAAGAAAAACAAATCTTACTTTTCTGATAAGAAGCATTAAAGCCAGCTCCAGTAACGCTTGCATCTGACGTGAAGTGGATGAACATTGCCTCTCCAGATGATCTTATTGGCCCAGGAGGTTCTCGTCCACACAGAGTAGCCAGCAATGGAGAAAAACTAGTGTCTCCTGAGATCAGAAGAACACGTTAGTGTTATAATCAAATCAGTTCACATCTGCCTATTGGTTGCTGTGGCTCACACTTTCAGATAGGTGTTTTTCAAAACCTTTAACTCCTTCCAAACTGAGAAATGTTGGTATAGACCATAGATCACCATGTATTTTGCTAGACTTGACTAGACTTTGCTACTTTATTTTAACTAGAGAATGTCACAGCATAGAAGAAGAATGCTGATTTAGAGCATGTTGTCACTGCTATCTAGATTGCTTAAGCTCAAGGCATATGAAAATTACAGGTATTGGGGCATTGGGTATCTATTATGTGTAGATGGGGCAGGGCAAGATTGGCTTCTCACCATCTCGGATAATAAGTTTGTCATAGTTGCATGAGCTGTGAGATTCTATGTCGAGGGCCAGGATGTTGAACTCCACGGTGGATCCAGGAGCTCTGATAAGCCACACACAGTCAGCAGAATTTCTGTAATTCATGGGCCAGCCCGGCGAGAAGAGGAATGAAGGTGTTTCTTCAGTTGTTACAGCCCCTCCGCATGCACCTGTCACGTACAGCAAGACAAAAATGAAAGCATCCTCTTTTTAAAATGAACACTCCCTCATATCATATAAGATGACAGTCCTATAATTAAGCACAATGGGGGCACAGTGAGGATGTGTGTGTAGTCACAGGAATGCATTTCTTCAACTTCAGTTTGGACTGGGAATACAAAACCTGAAAATCCTGAGCTATAAGGATACTCCTGTGCTAGCTGGTGCAGCAATGATGTGACCTATTTTACCACTAGGAATATCTAGCGAAAGACCAAAAGCATCTACCACAGTTTAATGCAGGTTGCATATCAGAAAGGAATGGTGCCCGTATAACCAATTATACACCTAATCTAGTGAAAGGTGCCTTGCCCATAGTCCCTTGCAAGCCAAACCATTCTATGATTTTATATCACAATGGCCAGTGATTTAAGAATGGTATTGCAGGAGGGATACTTCTTCACGAAAGCATATAAACTGTTTAGCTTTCATGAAATACCTGTGTAAAGAAAAATGCCTCCTTAGCAACATGCTTATTTTTAATCTCCGTAAACTAGTATATCTGAAAGTCTCTATACATTGTTTTAAAAAGCTATTAAGATGCTTAATTAAAATGTCAGTGAAAGCTTTCCCCTTTCCCAAAAGAAAAGGGCTTTCTTGTATGGCGATGTTGGTTTGGAGTTTAAGTAAAGCTCAGAATATCACTGGCTGTATAACTTTTAATTACGTAAACAACTGGAAACCCACCTGTAGCAATTGTGCGTGTAGCAGCAGAAGCATCCACTGCATACCACTCCAAAAGAAAGCCTTTTCCAGCCACAGATGAATCTGACTGGAACTGTATTGTCATTGAACTGCCAGAGGATGCAAAAGAAGCAGGGTCTGTGCCACAGTATGTTGCAATAGGGTAATAATGGACGGTGGGCCCATCATAAACCTGCAGAAAGGACAACAGTGCCATTCTTCACACAAGTAGATTTTAAACCAACCCATACTCAGCAAGTTTCCAAGGAGAAAATTACTCTCTTTAAATGACTGAGGGATCATTCAGCAAATTCCAGTTGGAGAGCAACATCTCAAAACAAAAGAAACAAAATCTCTCTTTCCACTATATACTATTAATTGTGATGCTTTCAAAGAGGCAGGATCTTAATGGAAGTCATCAAATTCAGCTCATTCCCCATTACAGAGCTGCTCTTTGGGGACATGGACTGGCATCCCGCAGTAAAAAAGTACAAACTTGTTCCTGCTGAGGAAAAAACAATATGATTTCCACAAAAAAAAAAAAAAAAGGGCATTACTTTTGGGTTTTGGTTGGTTTTTTGTTTTGGGGTTTTGGGGTTTTTTTTCTTTCCCTGATGAACACATATTTTAAATTTTATAAGTTAAATATTCAATAATTATTTTTCCTAAATGTTAAACAAACATTCGTATTACACTGGAGATCTCATCCTTGAGCCAGGATAAAGGCCAGGCTGATTCACACTCACTGAATGTCTAGCTGATTTTGCTTTCAGAGGGACAGACACAGAAAAGCAGGCTGAGTTAGAAGAAGGAAGATGCTGTTAAAACCTGACATGAGATGAAGGAGAGTTATATTTATTTTTTGATCCTTTTTGATCAAATTTGAATATCAGTGAATTAATAAAGAATTGACTATAATGAATATACTGAACTAGTATTAACCACTGAATCAGCAGGTTAATAAAAAAAAGAAAGAGTAGAAGATATTTACCTTATTTAACTAAGTATTCATGTTTAGCTAAATTCAGAAACAACTTGTTCCTTCTATTGTTCCGTTTTAATTAGCACCACACATGCTGTATTTTTTAGTCTGGTAAAAAAAGCTAGACTACATTACAGAAGGGTACGAAAAAACAACCAAAGAGGTACTTTCCTATGGCAAACAGCAAATTACTGATGTAGATAAAAAGGAAGGTGCAAGTAAAGGATTGTTCCCTGTAGGATTTTAAAAGAAACTTATTTTTAAAGGCACTGAGATGTTATTATCACTGTTGTCCTCAACTGGATCAGCACAGAGCAAAGTTTAATCTGACATCTGACCTGAAATTCTTTGATTTGAATATTCAGGATTGCACCATCGTGGACTTAAGTTTCAAACTTACAGATTGGAAATATCTGTTAGGGAGATAAAGGGTATGTGGCCCTTCCTATAGCTAATAATTATTGAAAAGATGACACAGCAAAACCAGTAAACCACACCAGATGCTTGGAAATTCTTCCAGTCCTCTCATAGGTTTCTCTATCTATTATTATTATCGAAATTAATTGAAATGATATAACTTCTCACAATGAAATCACCTTTAGCTTATCATACTGGCATCTGGCGTGATTTTCAATGTCCATCTGCAGGATATGGCCGTGGATAACTTGTGAATCATTAACAGTTATTCTCCACTGGTAATTAGAATTGTGAGGGTAACTTCTGGGCCACTGTGGTGAAGCTATTTGTCCACTGTTTCCCACAATGTCATTTTCATACACTGAAAAACAAGAAAGAGACAACTAATGCTTCTAATTCACATGGATCAAAAGAAGGACCAGTGCCCAGCCTGGAATACATCTTCCATTTTGGCTGATCTGACTTAATTTATTTAGGATTAGACAGCACTGTGAGGCATAGACTTGTGCCTCAGACAGTCCTAGGATGCACATCTAATTATTTTCTTGTTGTTAGGCTGTGGATATTTAGCTTCAGCAGTCTGCTCAAGCAGCAAGTGAGACTGATGTTTGCAATGATCCCTTGAAATTTTGTATCTATGAGCTGGCATCATTTCCTTTTCTTCTAATTCTGCTGCCTGATTGGTGGCATCTAGACCCAAACTGGAAAATACACTTGACAGAAAATGGAGTTGTACTTCAAAAGCAAAATGAAACACTGGGAACTAAATGGTTTTTTTCTTAATTTGTCAATTGACTAAGAAATGAAAACATAAAAAAATTAAATACCATTCCTCACTCACAGGGAGCAAAGACATATGATGGGATATTTTTAACTCTAACAGGCTACTGGTAAACTAGGTATGCCATAGAAGTTTTTAGTATATAGCTCTGTTTTGCATCTTCACAGACCAATATTGCGGAAGGAAGAATCTGAAAACGAGGTGATAAACCGTTAGAAAGCAGTCAGTGAAATAGAGGACATTTTGTATAATCCGTGAAACTTTCTGCTTTTGGAAAGGAAATACGATCAATCTGAGTAAAAATTGTCTGTTATGACAATTTAAAAAGATAGAACGTCACACTGAATTCTTCTGGTTATGTTATACTTAACATACATGGACATGACTTCTGATGTTACATGTTTCAGATCATCCCTTTACATTCAGCAGACATTTCGCAGAATACTTTTTAGGTGAATTTACAGCTTTACTAACATCAACAACATTATCTAATAGATATTGCAGGGCCAAAGGATCACTTTTTTAAATTGTTTCAGAAGTGTTACAACAGAATAGTTTTCAGTTAAATAACATTTACTTACAGTGAGAGAATGTGGCCCTGAAGCCGGTGTCAGTGCCTGAGCTGTCCGAGACAAATTTGACCCACAGAACATGTCCAACGACAGACGTATAATTCGAAGGCAAGGAGCTCCCACAGAATCGTCCTGCCAGCCTGCCTGTATCATTCCCTTCACGAATCTCCAGATAATCTTTGGTGCAGCCACTACTATCTTCCACCTGAAACGCTCTGTTTCAAGAGCAGCAGAAGAACATTAGCAGGCATAAAACTGGCACATGCCAAAGAGTTTGCCCTACCAAGCCACTAATCCCTCTGAGGCTGATATCCTACTGCAACAGTTAAGACAGCGGCAGCAAACCCCTCCAGTACAGAGAAGTCACTCTCATCACCTGGCAGTACTGCAGATACAGGGCTCTCTCATTTCTAGCCCCTTATAACAACTTCAGTTTGTAAAGTTATAATTTTTAAAGAATTCTCAAACCCTCATAGTATTTCTTGGTTCTCCAGCAACACCCATGAAACACAGAAAGTCGCTGATACATAAACCAGATTTTTAATATAAGCCCAGGTCAGACTATTTACTGGATGCACACCTATTGGGTGCAGAGAATACTTTCAGCCTTACAAATCAGTCTGCAGCCCCTCCATGTGTGTTATTTCAGTACACTCTCTGGTAAGAAAACAATTGCCAAAAGCCTAGATTAATTTCTAGTTAATACCTCATAGCTCAGAAATCCAGATCTGTGAAATATTACTGTTTCTTTGGCCTCTCTGAGTATCACATAGCTGGCTGTGCAAAATAATAATAATGATTGCAATGAACTCTTCTAAACCAGTTTTTACCTTAGAAAAGGAACAGGATTTAGTAATCAAATTATATATTTGTAGTTATTGCACTAAGCTGAATGATAAATATATTCTAACTAACTGAAGTGCTTTGATCCAATCCAACGTACTTTTCAGAAGCAGGCTGTGAACATACAGTAAAGATTCCTGAGAATATCTCTTCTAACCAATGCCCCAAATATTTGTGCTTTCTAATTTTCTGGTAACAGCTCCTCCCCTCCCATCCTGAATATAGCCATATGTGTTGAGCATACACATGCTGTGAAATGGTTTCAACCACACATCTGGCTATCCTTCAGACTAATTTAAAGCTAACCCTCAAATTGCAAGACAGGCGTTTCTGTTCAGACTGAGCTGAAGAAAATGAATGCCTCGTGCCAACAAAACCTTATATACTCCTAATATTAAATTAAATAAAATAAATACTGCTCTCTAACACAATTACTCCATGCTTTCCCATATTTTCAGCTTGCCTTTCAGCTATGTGTAACTGAAGAAAAAGAGTTTACATTTACTCAGTGTCACTTTATATAACTGAGTACGTGTTCCACTGAGTTTCTGCCTCACACTAGATTTCTGTTTTGATTCTGAAAAGCAGTTATTCATTATTCTGTAGTAAGTATCTTGGAAAATGCTTTCAGGCTATAGTACTTTTTCTCTGCTTCGGTCAGTAAAAGGAGGGACAGAATGTCCTTTTTATTGTGCTAGTGAATCAGTCCATACCTCACAAATTGTACCTTATGCAGTCAGCATGTTGCTGGGCAAATTTTCCTTTTGTTCTGATTAACTGTAAATGCAGGTTTCAGAATTACTTCTTTTCCTGCTCATTCTTGATTAGCTGACTGCAAAGGGTCAGTGCTCTCCTTCTTGGCAGCAGCCACTGTTAGATGCTCGGAAACAGAGAGGCTCAGAAATCCACATCATGGGTAAAGAACAACTTAACGACCCTGCTAAAGGAGTCCACATTGTTCTGTGGATCACGTGTAACTTTCCTGTAAGTCCTCAAAGGGAAGTTAGTTTGCTGAAGGGAAAATAAAATTCCTTCAGACACTCTCCTGGCCCTTCTTGTACCTCCACTGCTGTAATTGCTGGGGAAGTTTTGAAGTGTTTCATATCAATTTTAACCCTAGAATCTGTGGAGTACCTTGGTCCTCTGTATTACTCAGTTATATAATAAATACTATAATGAATTCAGTAGTTAGGAAAACTGTAGGAATTTTCTTTCCTTTACAAAGGCAGAGAAATGCTACATTTCCTCTTGTTTAGAAGTGAGTGAGAACTGGGTTCTTCAGCATCCTGTGTTGCTCAAACAATAAGCCATCTATTTATATAATGCTGTATATGTCTTAGTATAAGCAATGACTAACATAGGAGAACACCGATTGCAAGCTGCCACTAACCACTGCTGTGTTCTTTTCCCAAGTTACTCTAAAAACATGTTCCAGCTTTATCATCTGGTAATCATATTTCCTAATAAGCATAGAGCACCCTTCCTTCAGGGCTGAATAATAACCCCTGGCAATGCTTTTACATGAAGGACAGCTGGAGCCGGTTGCCAGGGGAACTGAGAATCGTCCAGACACACTCGGTGTTGAGTGGATATGGTTCGGGATAGCCAGGGCTGTTGAAAGCTCCTCTGTCCATGTGGAAAGCACCCCCGCAGGCTGCAAGAAGAAGGAGACAGCAGAGGCTTGAGAAGGATGACATAAAAAAATCTACCTTGGCAGAACCAAAGCATTTGCTAATCAAGAAAGCATTTCTCTTCCTGCTCTTTAGCTTGTTGATATGCTTGCTGAGACCTCGGCCAAAAAGGGGAAGGGCAATAGAGGATTTTTGAAAAGGGTATGTCAGACAGACGAAGTAATACAGGATCTGTTCTTTTCCGTAACAGTCAGAGGCATAAGGTAGCAACGTCTGTCATACGGACTTACATGATGATGATGCAGCATAGGTGGCATGGAAACCCCTGGCAGCAATATTGTTGTTGTTGGAGATGAAGTTCACCACCAAAGCATTACCAAAAGAAGTGACAGGATGTGGTATAGTACTGCCACAGTAACGGCCTGAAAGAGAACAAGCCAGAGAGAAAAAAAGTGTTTCAGCATGTAATTACTATTGCTAATTTAATAATGACTGACAGCAACCATGAGGAACTTCTGTTGTGTACAACTGCTGCTGTCAATATAGTCTACATAAACAATGAAATACACCATTTCATTCACACAGAACTCAAGTCTGGTGGCAATTTTTGTTAATAGAGGAAGGACCTTCTGCACTCCGGGCACCCTGGTCACTGGTTGTTCTGTTACTGAGCTCCTTTGTGTTCACTCTATCCAGAAATTACAGCCTAATTGAAAATGAAGATAAAATCCTATCAAATGTATCTGACGGTATTTTCCATTTTATTCACTGGGTTCTGATTGAAAAAAAACCCAAGCAACAAATAGCAGACCAGTTCTCCTGTAATGGATTATAACATGGGGATTAAGAATATGAGTCATGACCTAGCAGAAAGGCATCTGACAGAAAAAGAAAGATAGCAGCTAGTATTCTATCCTCTTGCCAAGTCAAAGCCAAAGGCGGGAGACCAGAAGCCAATTCTGCTCTTAGTTACAAGCCATTCAAATTGAGTGCAGCCTGACTCCTGACAAAGGAGCATATACAGAAGTAGAGTGACAAAAGGCGTACGCAAGTCATGGATACTCCAAATTTCACAGGATGGAATTTGAGGCAACCTCAGGGATGTGAGGGCAGTCAGGACCACCCTGCGGCCAGGGCTCTCTCAAGGCTTTCTGGCAGTATAAGCACTGAATTTTGCTGCTCCAGACTCCTGCCACTTGACGGTGATGCGTCTGAACAGCTATGTCAGGAGAAAGCTGTAGAAAACTCAGGAACAAGCAGAAAATCAGACTTTCCAGGGTCTGAGGAAAATCCATTTTCTGTTCCCAGAAATCTGCAGCTTGTTTTACCTGTGTTTACTGTGAACTGTGCTTACAAGTGTGGGTTACATTATGGTTTTGTACAGTTATTTGGGAATTCAGTTTAAACTAAATTGTTTGGTTCCCAATATTGTTCAGCTGAGGAGGAAGGAAAAGGCAGCTGGAGTCAATCCTAAACTACAGGCTAGTAGGAATACAGTCAGAACCTGGGAGGACTGTGCTATTCATAATGAAGACTTATCCTCCATTCCCACTCTGCTGATAAAGAAGCTTCCTTTATCAGACAAAATCCATGGAGCAGGACGTCACTCACAGAAGAGCTTCTCCTGCTCACCTTGGGTGTAGTTCTATATATAAATAAGCAAGGCAAAGAAAGGTACAATACCTTGAAGAGGAGCCTCGTAGTTATTCCCATCCAAAATTTCCACAAAGTCCATTGTGCAGTTTTGTCTATTGCTTTCAATATCAAGGTCAGTGAATGAGAGTGTGATGTGGCTGACTGGCAACAGCAAAGAGTAAAAACTTAAACAGAAGTTTGGCATTTCACAGAGAAATTGTTAAATGTAAACAAATGAAATAGTTTATTCCCTGGTACGTGGAATATATCTGATGGAAGTACATTAATCCTCACGGAAAAGGTCCTAGTAAATCTCTTCCTATTTCAGTGCTTTCTAGTACAATTGACATTAGAAGCATAGGATTTAATATATGTGCATGAATCTAAGTTTTCCGGTATCTAAACAGGTTCATTATGTACTGAAAATGTCAGCGAACACAACATGGGAAAATCTACACACATTCAGAAATAAAACTTCTTTCTACATATCCGTGACCTTCTGTCCCTTTGCGATCTATACCGTAGATCCAGACAAAATGTGAATTGACACTGCCCTGCTCCAGGCTTAGAAAGAGCTGGTTCTTTCATCGTTTTGTAACATTCCAAATGCATCAATTGGACTGGTTAAAGAATCATTAACAACCCTCAGCTATATTTGTACAGAATTGGATTTTCCACACCCTTGGACAGCAGGCTACATCCTGAAAAAGAGGATTTCTGACTTAGGGTAAATTTGACTCTCGTGCTGCTCTTGCTTGTCTGATATGAACAAAGGTGAAATCACAGCTGGAAGAAGAGAGGCTGTCTTCAACACCAGTCTGTGACAGTAGTTACATCTGGCCATACAGCTCCTATGCAGTTTGAGAGGGTCAGAAAGTCTCATGCTCTAGAAGATAACTGAGTTTTTTTCCCACATTGGCCAAGCCTGAATTTGACACAAATATTTTGCTTCTCTTCACAATTAATTAGCTAGAACAAAATGAAGTGACAGATGTGGATCCAGGCGCTGCATTCAGCAGGATGCCACTGACTGGCATTCAGCTGCCTCGTCTGCCTTTTTGGCACTCATTTGTGTCCTGTCTGGTCAATCAGTTACAGCTATCAATGCAGGTCCTCAGGATACAAAGCTAAAAGGATAAACACAGTGGGTGGCAAAGAGCAGGAGACTTGCTGGCCTTCTCCGTAAAAGCAGAGCAGGAACTCTGTGGTGGTTTGTCGTTGGCTAAATCTATTGTATATGGTTGTGTAATGTACTGTATGTATGTATGTGTGGAATGCTATGTGACTGGCATGTGGTATGTAGTGTTCTGGCCGTAAGTGAAAGAAGCCATTACATACACAGGCTGCTACTTATACGGCATTTTTCTGGTCATACTGATTTAATTTGTGAGACAACAGTTATGTATGAGTTTTCTATCTGAACCCAGGAAAAGATTGTCTTTAAAACCAAATGTTGTGTAGGTGAGGAAGAGCTTTGTTGATGTCCTTTTCATGTATTTGTATAAGAAACTATGTTAAAAAGAAAAAGAAAAGAAAAAGAAAAAGAAAAAGGAAAAGGAAAAGGAAAAGAAAAAAAAAGAAAAAGAAAAAGTAAAGAAAAAGAAAAGAAAAAGAAAGAAAAAGAAAAAGAAAAAGAAAAAGAAGAAAAAGAAAAAGAAAAAGAAAAAGAAGAAAAAGAAAAAGAAAAAGAAAAAGAAAAAGAAAAAGAAAAAGAAAAAGAAAAAGAAAAAGAAAAAGAAAAAGAA
>JBCJKH010011638.1:19273-34286 GCA_039877255.1 Loriculus beryllinus | reverse complement strand
TGGGCTACCCAATGCATTTTTCCTGATAGCAAGCATTCACTGTGTTCTGTGCTTGGCACTGGGGGGAAGTGGGGTACACCCCATCCACACACACTGTAGACCAGGAATTAGACTGGGAGTGGCAACAGAGGGTCAGATCCTGTTTGGTTCCTCCCTCAGCAGCTGCTGGTCACATGCATGTGCTGCCCAGTGTGTTTGACAATCGCAGAGCTTTGGGGTGGGAGCTGGTGCAGGACAGACCCTCCACTCCTCAGGTGTGGCAGATGCTGGCAGCAGTCACTCTGCATTGGTTTGTTGGTGCTGAGAATCTTTAAAGTGCGTGAAGAGAAATGTGCCAGTTCATCTGCTTTCCTCTGAGCTAATTCCTCGTTACTGCACTCTGCCCTCCCTAACCTTGTCCATCCATCGATGCGGTTATTACTGATGCGCTCCATTACTGGTTCATTGGTCTTATGCATGTTCTCCTCTCCTTCAGCTATTCATAGTGCAGCTTATTATTAGTCCAGAAGGACATGAAAGTCATGGGAGTGCGACAACACAAGATACTAAAAAATAAAAAAGAAAATGGGGGAACTCAAGTGACTATAAATTAATTAGAATTTCCCACCCACCCCACCCCCATGGTGTCCCAGCTTAGGAGGTCAAGGACACAATCTATTTAATGTATTTTCAGTGGCTCCAGGTTGCCAACAGATGTAGTAGACTCTCATCTGTAATAGGGCTTACATTGTATAAAGCATACATTTATACATTGTATAAAGTGTTGATGGTGGTGGGTTTCTTGGAAGGCTCCCTACTGGAGCTAATGGCATCTCTTCACTGAAGCACAGGGCACTTGGCATTACAGAAACTGGGAGGATTTTAACAAAAGCCTCCTAAAGTGCATGACAAGGCCTTGAGTGTACATGAGCTTGCCTGGGGAGTGATTTGTGAATTGTACACTTGATAGCTGCAAATATCAAGATGAGGATTATGGAGGGAGGCCCTTCCCATGTCAATAAGCACTTGACACAAACTCAGCTTGTTAGACTCCTACACACACCATGAACTTTGCTAGAAGTGAAGCAGATTTTCCCATTTTTACACTTCAGTCCAAAACTGGGTTTAAGTAGATTATTAATAATTCAGAAGAGCCTGCCTTTGAGTTTTTACTGCATGATGTGTTCAGGAGAGACTGATTTAAAGGGAGGATTTCAGGGATGCTAAGAGGGATGCTTGGAAAAATCGCTGTGCGTAGGAGACATGGGCCATAGCAGGCAAGTGGTGGGTTCCCTGCTCTTCAGGTATTAAGTGAGCAGGTATGGAGGGTATTCTGCTGTGGCAGGAGGGATAGAGCAAATCAAGAAAAAAGATCATTGACTGCTTTCATGGTGGTACATGTAGATGGGATTTACCCTCTCCAACCAGTGCTTCTCTGTGAGCATGAGATCTGCTTGATGAAAATGTGGTGCTGTTCCTCTAACAAGCTCAGTATTAAGGTTGCCTTGTTAGCTGTAATTTATCCTGATCAGGACTGTAATGAGCATTGTGGTATTGCATTTCTACAGGAAAGATAGTAGGACGTACACTACCCACTTGTGATGGCAGTGTGGTGACCAAACTGTAGTACTTCCATCACTTGGACCTGTGGCTGTTGACTATTTTTATTTGTCAGAGACTGTGCTCTGGCACTGTGTGAAGTAACAGTTCTTGTTTTTCCAGGCAGGCAAGAAAAAGCCAAGATGGAGTGTTAATGCTGTTCTTGAAATGGCCACAGAGGCTTTGGTGTGGTACTAAGGAATTCTTTGTTCTCTGAAACTTTGTAGGGTTTTTCTTGCCACTTTCATGGGCAGACAGTTGGATACTTCTCCTTCAGTGGGTGAGTAGCAAGAGCTATTGTGTCCTTTCCCAGACTCACATGCTGGTTATGATTGCTTTTTTCTTCAGATATGGTACTGACCAGAAGCACAGAGGAGTAGATGAAGGGACAGCTGTACTTGGCTCCTGCTGTGTGTTTGGTGGGTGCAAGAGTCATGCTTTGCAGTCTCTACTGGGACCAGTTATTGAAGAGGGCATCAGTCTTATTCTCTAGTTAGCAAACTAATTCAAGGCAAAAAAATAAGGAAATTAAAAGCTAACACTCTTAAAATGGGCAGCGTGACACATAATGGAGATGCGGCATTGAGCCTCGGTATGTCAGGAACATAATTTTAACACAACAAGACGCATGTAACCAGGCATGACACATTGGATTGCTGACATGCGAACCAATGTATCTGAAACAAATGTTGTTTGCTGAAAATCATATAGATTCCCCTTGCACTGAACGGATTTCAGTTTGCAAGAATTCATGATTAACAGGCTTTTTAGAATATTTACAACTTTCTGAAGAGTGAGCTTTTTTTAAGGAAAAAAAAATTAAATGGAACACACACATTGCCTTTGAAATGTAGCCATAAGAAGGTCATATATTTAGGTGTTATATATTAAAATATCGATTTTTAAAAAACATAAAATCCCTGCTTACAATAAATACAATGCAAGTCCTAACCTTTATTATAAAAATATTTCAGTGTGCCACAGTAAAGAGTCATTAACATTGCTAAACTGGAGAATTTGATCATTAGAGGAGGATACTGCATTTTGTTTTTAATAAGGCAGTGATTTATACAGAAACTTATTAAGAAGCAAGATATGGTTCATTTCTGATCTCTGACATGCTTAAAAGATGTTGCAAATTAAGAAATTGATCCTGTAGATCGCTGAACTGATATGAAGAAATGTCGATAAAGTGAAACAAAGTGCTCGCTCTGTCACTGGCCTTTACCTTGCACATAAATAGATATACAGCACATGATGGTGGAGCTTTTCTGATCCAGCCATTTCAGATTTTGTATACAAGATGGGAAGCCAAGCATACTGTTGTTTCTTTTCTGGTTTAATTTTTTTTTCTTCATTCTGGACAGAAATGGTTGAGCGTTTTTCTGTGAAGTGGAGAAAACCTCACCTGAAGGTGAGGTCCCACATTGGAATATTCTTCTGTGCGGTGTCTGTAAGCAGCTGCCTTTGCATCATCTTGTACTTATGTGCACAGTCAGGCTACTTGTGTGTGGCCAGCCTGGGTAGGGGTACCTGGACAAATGTGATCACATGGTAAAGCAAAGGGAGAGAGGCTGCAGCTACAAAGCCTAACTACAGCAAAGAAATAGCGTCTATTGGCCACTGGCTCTTTAGCTCCTCATAGTGAGGGCTGGAGTTCATATTCTCTTCAGTGGAGCAAGTGTCTGGAATGCAACCATACAGTTACAAGGGAGTTCATGTGAATTACTTTGTCTGCCCTAATAACTTAATTAATTTAAATGACCCAAGGTGCACTGCGTCTGTCTTCCTGAAGTAGTTTAACTAGAAGGGGGGTGCTGGGGTAGTATTGACTCCCATCAGCATCTCCAGTGCTTACAGAGCCATTCCCTAAGACAGTGACAAGAGATATGGTGTCCCTACAAGCATGACACAGGTCACTTCCATGGGACACAGGTCTGCTTTGCATGGCTGGAACTTCCCGAGATGGGCATTGCTGAGGCCTTTGGGTTGAAGGACCAACTTGCTTGGGGTGGCAGCAGCAGAGCCAAGGGTCCCAAAAGAAGAGAGAGGTGTGCCACATGGCAGTTAAAGTTACTGCTGGAAAGGGAGAGGAGTTCCTGGAGAGACAAAACTTGCCTCCTTGTAAGTCCCTTTGTGTGTGCAAATCTGTGTACAGTGTGATGAGTATGCATTGTTGTATGTTACCCAAGAAAATTTCAGGAAGGGGTGGGGGGAAATTTCCTTTGCCAGAATAATCCTGTAACACATGCAGTACTTCTTAATGTGGGTGAGTTTGGGATATTTTTGTTGTTGTTTTTTTTTAGGTACTGAATGTTTTTCATTATTTTAATTGGGAAAGGCCTGATAAAAGAGAATATACATTTCACATGTCAAAGAACATGTTAAAGCTTTTTTATGCATATGTGAAACCTAGTTATATGTCACTTTATATGATTTTCTTTTCAAATTTTATTAGCTGGATTTTAGTGCTCTTTAAAGTAAAAGTGATAGCAACCAGGTGTATTATAGGACAGGTGACACAGCCCTGCCAACGCACCTATGTGACTAATTCCCACATTTCCAGTCTCTGCTCTCAGTGCAGGATCAGGCTGCTTCTTTGTGCTGTCGATATGTTGAAGGCCTTCTGACAGACAGCACCAGCCTGATTTTGAGATCTTAAGCTTTGTTTCATTCCTCTAAAGTAAAATGCTGATTAAAAACAAACCCAAAACATTTTTCGTCACAGATTTTACAGTTTTGTTCACATGATTATTCTCTAATACTTTTTAGTTTTGATGATAATTAAAAGAAAATAAAAAAATAAGCCAACCAAACCCTGCCCTTCACCTGCTTTCTGACTCAGCCTTTTGAAACCTTACCATGGCTGTTCAAATAACATCTGGAGGGAATGGGAGTTTGTCTGTTAAACAATCAACAATAAATACACTTATTTATTATGATAGTGAGAAGCATAAAGTACATCCCATGCAGTCACTGCTACTTGTACCTGTAAAAGCCACTTAATGCTTAAAGATTTAAAAATTTTCTATGGCCAGTTTTTGTTTTCTTTTTTAACACCCCAACATAGTTTTGCAACCTGAGTTTCGGAAAGCAAAAGCTTTATATTCTTCAAGCCTTTGATCCCAACTCTCAGTCGTGGGAAAAAGAAGTCATCTTCCGTGAACTGTGAGTAGGAAGCTGTGAGGGAATCAGCAGATGAGTATGAACATTAGGCCTTGTTTATCCTGGGGATTAAGTCATTTGTGGTCAGTAACCAGTGCAGCTGGGCTGCTGCAGGCTCCCGGTTCACATCAGATGACATTGCTGGAGTGAAAATCATAGACACGCTCGGCTGTTGGAAAGGGTGATTTTTTTTCCCTGGCCGTGTGCACGGGGATGTTTCTCTCCCTATTGGATCAGGGTGATTCTGGACCAGAGACAAACTTATTATCTTGGTTTTCATGTTTCCAACATATCAGGTTGGAGCAGCCCCCCCTTGGGCAAATGGAAAAATTCGGAGAAAAAGGGTTCTGAAGAGATTGATCAAAACCATAATTTTATGGGTGTAGCAATAAACAGCCAAGCCTGAGCTGCAAAAAAGTGCTGCTCAGCGTGGCTGCTACTTGGTGTTTCTCAAGGTCTTGAAGAAGATAACAATCAGAAAGTAGGGAAGTGAAGAGGGAAAGAATACCTAAATTGCTGCAATGATCTGTGTGAACACTTTAAACATCTGTCTGAATTTGGAAATATCCTGGTTTGTGCTCTGAAAGTATTAAGGCTTTTTCCAAAGGTGATTTTATTGTCAACTATTATCGCAGCAGCTTTATTTTTTTCTATGAGGCACATGGTTAACATCTTTCTGTGCTTCTAAATATAAACTTGCTTCCCGGTAGTATTATCCAGGTCTCATTCCTTCTGTATTTCTTTCCTTTTTTCTGCTCCTCTCCTCTCCCTCTTTCTCCTTTTGTCACTGTCTGAGTTCAATTGATGAGGCTTTGAGTTAGAACTGGATGCTGCAAGGATTGATTCCTTTCATGATCTGTGCCGAGTTATACCAAAACTTTCTGTGAAGTTTTACTTTCGTGGAGTGTTATATAGCGACTTTTTATGTGTCTAAGAAATGGAAACATTTTGTCTCATATAAAAAAAAAAAAAAGAAATATTTTTATACTGTGCTCCATTCACAGACCACATCAGAGGTATTCTAAGAATAGAATAGATCAAATATATTTTATGGAAATATAATGAGAAAAGGATGTGTTCCCAAAACTCACTCTGAACAAAGGAATGCAACATAGTCAGGAATACTTTAATGCGCCTAACAATTTTCTCATGTGAAAGGCTGAAGGAACAGTCTTGGTTTGAAGAAATCTTCCAATTCTCCCCAGGCGCCCTGAACTTGAAATCAGAACTAGGAAAGCTATATATTAAAAAAAAAAAAAAAAAAAAAAGGGATGAAAAAAGTGACTGAGGGCATTAACCATAAAAGACGTTTTGAAAAGAAAAATAACATCAATATGAAACATTTTGTCATGTTTCATTTCATTGATCATATATTTATTTTATGTGCTCTGGAGCGCTGAAGCTTAGATGTAACTACGTTTCAGAAGCCTCATATTAGACCTGTCATTCTCTTTGTGGTGAAAATTAAATACTGAGAAAAAATAAAATAGATTGCAATTATTAAATTTGGGATGGATTCCATTGGATTGTGCTTAGAAACTTTAAAACTGTACTCAGAAAATGAGACATAACATTAACAGCTATTAAAGACTCTGCCTGTGTGACAGATAGAGAAGTAGGAGGTACACCTACAATGTAAAATAATGCATCTTTTCCTAAGTAATGCAATATGTTCACCTTAAATAGGCTTGTAATTAAAACTGCCAGTGTTCATTAGACCAACCATGTAGGAAAGATGCATTTGTATTAGTTCTAATTAATCTAATTAAACAAGTTGAAGATACAGATGGGTTTTTTTTCACTTGCCAATACAATGGTATGTATTTCATCTGCTGTACATAGGGTAGTAGAGATCTTTGTTTAAAAGGCTCAGACTTTTCTCTGTCTGGTCTCTGATCCCAGGTTACCTCTATTCAGGTCTGGACTTCTTTCCTAGGCAAAGCCCGCAGTGATTTAAAATATGGTTGTTACTGGAACACAATGGATGGGATCAGATCACTGATAGCATAGTCAGAATTATTTTTAGCATTGGTAAGAAAAATGAAAGCATTTATCATAACTCAAGCTCTTGAGTTACTGGTCTTCATGTGTTTTCCAATAAATATGGTTGGCTTAGAATTCAGCAGCGGAGAGAAGTGGGGTAGGGAAAGGCATGAGCTTTGGCAGCACCTGGCCCATTCTCACAATTTTGTCCAGTACTGGATGGCAGTTCTCACACTTGTTATCTTTGAAGATTGTTGGTATAAAGCCCAACAAGATACTTTGTTTTCAAAACTCCCTGCTGCAGCCTGACACCCTGTTAGAGCTGAAAGTTATACTCTCCTTGAATTGAATGGAATAAGGATTTGGCCCTAAGTGGGCAATCTTCAAATGTTAATGAAGTCCCACCATAGTGGTAATTTGTGCAATGGTATTTTATGCAGTTCAGGTCTCTGAACAGTCTTAAACGGTGCAACTCCAGGGGAAGAGTATCCACCCTGTCAGTGCAGAGCAGATTGCAGGTGCAAAGAGAAAGGAACCGGCTGGAGCTTTTTACCTCCTTTTTACTGCTGAACTGTGCTATTGGGCTTTTTCCTTCTTGTGGCTCTGATGACTTTGGGTGGGCACATACCAAGGCCATTTTCTTCAAGGCAGGGTATATTTGGAAGCACAAATGTTCATCAGTGGGGGTTCCCAAGGATGGGGCGATGGCCAGAGATGCTGATACACCTCAGGGCACAGCGTAGGCCTCTCTCTGTGATCCTGGTAGCCAAGCAGCTCAGGATTGCTGCTCATGGCTCTGTGTATGCCAACTTTCTTTTTCAGACAACCTGAATGCACTTGAAGCCTCCAGGAACTGAGAACGCTGTGTTTAGGCTTGTAACACAACTGGAAAAAATAAGTTTCGCTATGTTTTCTTATTGATTTTCTTTCTTCTAGTGCAAGGTTTTCAATTTAAATTTCAGCAGACTGAGGCACAGAATTGAAAGAAATGTTCTGAGCTGCACAACTGGGAAAAGAGCCTGATTTTCTGATTCTGCGTCCATGTTGTCCAATTAAATTTTGTCACTGTCTTGCGATTTCATGTCCACTGCAGTATTGCTTCTACAGAAATGCTAATTATGGAATAAGATAAATATGAAAATGCCCATATTTAATTAATGTTATATAGTATATGCAGGAAGAATATTTTTTTCCCCTTAAAATTGTTTTAATTAACATGAGAGAAAATCTTCTGTTGACTTTTTATTGTTGCAAGATAGAAAAAAAGTGATGCTAAGATTGGACTATATTTAACTTCCATCTATCTGCAGTAGAAAAAGTGAAAATTAGTTTATTAAAATTTATTGCTCCTTGTTATCTCATAAAGTTTTCCTTAAAGTGCCATTGAATAGTGATATAATCTTTAGAATATTAGTTAACAGATGATAAATACTTAATTTTTGTTGTCTGTTTTTGTGTCTTGTCCTTTTTATATTTCTTGGCTGAGGAAGAAATCTTCCACCTTCCAGAAACCTGATATTTTGGACCAGATCCCTCTCTGAACAGGTTGTATGCTGCCCTTTTCAAAATCAAGCTATCAGAAGATGCCCTTCAGCAGAAGTGTTAAGAGGACTTGGTGAGCTTAACATGTTTCGCCTGCTTAATTTAATTTGAAAAAATTCAACCAGAAAATGAAGTTATTAACAGGTTGGTACATTCAGAGATAAGATGATGTCACAGAAAAGCAGTCAAGTGGGTTGCTTGTCAAAATATAAAATATGTATCTGTCAGAATCAAATGATAGATAAGCTGTGGCTGGGTGTAGGATGCAGTGAAAATAGTGTGCTAAAAATTGAAACCAAGTCCCACCAGTCTGGAGCACAAGCTTTTAGTAACTATTGTGGTGATCAGCAATATAACAATTCTGGGGACATGAACTGCACTGCTTAAACGCAGTACACATCTTTTCCTGGCACCAGTAGCCAGAACGCACATGAGCACTGGACCTCAAACAGGGGAGACCTGGAAAGCATGACTATTTCTACAGATGACTTCAAAATTGGGCCACCCCATTAGCTCAGGTATGCCAAAATGAGGATTAATAAATCTTTTTCTGGGTAACTTGGGAACTTTTAAGGCCTTAAAAATGTGAAAATAGAGTGTGTCTAGCCAATCTGATGAGTCTGTATTAGATCAAAGAGAGAATTCTCCAGTGTATTCTCCAGGAGCACATATATGTCATGTCAGCCACAGGCCTCCTCCTGCCTTCTGGGTTGCCGTACGAAATAGCTGGCATTAGGAGTTTGAAGTTAATAAACTTGGGATTTTTAAATGCCATTTGAAGTCTCATATGAATAAAACAGAATAGGCTACTTAGCAAGGAGTGCAGTCAAAATTTCAAATACAGTGATGGAAAAATGAAAAAAATACCATTATAATAAATGTTGGTATTGTGTTATCAGTAAATTTGGGAAAATGATGCCACTTATGTGGAACTTCATTCACTGCAAGTTGCAAAATAGAGCTTTAAGACTGTAAACTCTTGGGGACACCTGTGAAATCTCTCTCTTTGCTTAGGATCTTCCATGATACATGGTTTAACTGTGACTGGGAACTCTCAGGGATAACAGAATACAAATAATAGAAGCCCTAAATAAAATGCTGCTCTTATGTTTAAAGGTCAGAACTGACTACTCTGACCTCTTGATCTATAGGCCATAGGGCTTTGTTCCACCCTGATATTTCTAATTTATGCTTCAGCTTAGGCAGTTCTTAAGCCTCAACTCAAGAAATATTTCTGTTCAAGAGAGAATAATTTTTAATATGTTGTTCTGATGTTAAGTTTTTTCAGTGTTTAAAATGTTTTCATCAAAAGTTCTTTAGCCTTAACTTGTAACCTTTGGATTTTGATTCTTCACTTGAATAAATTTACAGCAAAAGCTTTTTTGTTTTTTTTAAGTCAATTTTTTTCCCCCATACATGTTATTGTGTGAATGTGAGAACTGAATGCTCCTTTTTTTTTAACTATTATTTTTGTTGTTGTTGTTGTTGTTGTAATGACTTCTTCAGTGCTGTACACACAGGATGCAGCAACTCTCTGCTGCTACTTGTTATCGTCCATTTTATGCACTCAAGGATCACATTCATCCTTTGGAAATTCATGCTGTTGGAATTATATGTATTATGCATACTCTGTAGCGTGCTAATTATTTATTCATCAATAATTGTAATGGTGGTATGGAATGGTCTATATTGCTGCCATACTATGTTTATAACATGATAGATATATATCAACTTTTAAAGTTGAACATATCACCTTTTTTTTTTTTTTTTATTAAAATCTGAAAATAAATTGGAAATTGACCAGCATTAGGAGCTCTGTTTCAGACTTGTGTTATGGCAGTGACCTAGTAATTGGAAGAAGAAAGAAAAAGGAAATTTGGGAGACTATTAGTCTAGATGGTACATTTCTTTTCCTAAAATGAAAATAATAAAAAAATGCAATGACACATTTGGGCTGAAAAACTGTTTGCTGCACATGTTTTGTATATGTGGGTTTATTACACACATCATGTGTCTTAATTAGGTAATTTATATTGTGTTATCCAAAGATATTGTTCAACTGGGTACACAATAAGTGTTTCAAGAAAACTTTTTAATTCAGTATTTACAGAGATCAGTACGTGGATACAGAACAACAACAACTACAAATATATTTGTGCTGGTAAAGTTATGTACTGGATTATGTTCCCTGGAGAGTCAGTGTTATTATGTATATAAATACACTATAGGTAGGGATGAGTTGTATTTTTAGTAAGACTTTTTATTTTTAATTCTTTCTGAAACTAAATATATTATCTTTACACACGAGGCACCTTTCAAGGGAAAAGCAAATATTTATTGATAAATAAAACTAATCCCAATGAGAAAAGTTCAGTCATTTTGTTGCCTCAAGCAGTTTGTCCCTTTTTAAGCTGTGATGTTTCAGAGGCATAATGGTGATTTGAGCTTGAGGTCTCCTGATTTTTTTCTGCCTTTCCACAAAACACTGATATTTCTTCTTTCTCTTGTTTCCTCGTACTAACCTGATACTGTTCACCCAGAAACTGAATCTAGTTATCAATGGTTATACTAATTGAGATTTCTTAGTTTCTCTTCCCCTTTTTCATTAAGCTGGATTTGAGTTTCACATACCCTTGCAATTACTTTGACATTCCAAGTCTCCTTGCAACTACTTTGAGAAATCTGAAAGCTAAATGATTCCCACGTTTAAAATATGATGTTCCCTAGTTGAAAGGCAAAAAGCAATATTGCTATATTTCTATTCTGATGAAATTCATTATGTATAATATAATTTGTGCCTCCATAACAATCTACTCTTCTTCAATTAAGGATTAAGCCAGATACTGTATTTCCTCCAAATCTCTGTAGTAACTTCTTTTTTTTTTGTACAGTGTGAGTACAGAAAGAATTTGAAGTGAAGTGACTGGCAGTAAAATACAAGTTTATAGAGTTTTTTCTTCTGTTTATTGTAAATCAACTACAGAACAGCAACCCATGGCATTAGTCCAGGAAACTGAGATTAAGCAGTTAGGAAGTGGGAAGATGAACAGAAAATTGTGTTTATGAATCTCAAAGAACACCTTCATTTGCTATGCAGTAAGGACCTGCTTCAGCTGTCTTTTAAGTCAATGAGAAAACTCCCATTAACTTCCAGTAGGAGTTGGTCCAAACCCTGATTTTTCACATTTGTCCCCAGTTTGGGGTGGGATACGGAAAGATGCAGTGCATGCAGGGAACTGTAACTAATGCGGTCCGTCCCAAGTCCCTGAATGCAGTAGAAAATGAAGGTGAAGAAGTGAAGTTATTTATCACACCACATCAGATTCCCTTATTCACAGTGACCGAAGGACATATTGGTGCCCAGGTTGTCGATATGCTATGAGCCCTAGCTGCTCTCCACAACTTTCTTTGAGTGAGCAATATTTGAAGCGTAGCCTAGGAGAAATCTGTTGTATTTTTCTCTCCTCTTTTCTGTATTCGTAAGCCTACAATATTGTAAGTTTGTACTGTGGGTGGACAAGCAACATCCACTCATATCAAAGAAGATATAAGTACAGATAAATATAACTTTATACATTCATTTTTATATAACTTATGCAAATGTATGTGCAACTTAGTCACAGTCTCCAGGCTGGTAGCAGATTGCTGATGTGGCCATTGTTGTGTAGCTTCGTTTGTACATTTGTGTTGCTGGATGATCCTGTGGCCTTTAAGCAGAGATTTATGTATGTATGTTTGCTCTGTGCCTGATAGAGCAAGGTTTGGCTGGAAGGAAATGGCAGGATGGGACAGAGAAAGGGGCACAGTCCCAGCATTTGTTCATCTCTACTGCCAAGGTAAGGCTTAGACAAATTGCATGTGGAGGCTCCTTGTGTGTTTTAATCTTGAGGGCATTAGCAAGAAGTGTTGAAGCCTGAAAACTGAGGAATGAACCATGAGAGGTTGCCATGTGTCTGCAGTGTGACCCTCACTGGCATCCATCTCCATTCCCAGCCTGCTTCCTTTAACAGTGGGTTTGTTGGTCCCTACCTTTTAAATGAGGAAAAAAAGAATAAGTATCTTTCTGCCCATCACATCACTGGTTGGCCAGGAATGTCCTGTTTCACCTAGCACTTGCTGTTGAGTAATATCTGACCACCTTAGAAAGCAAATCAAAGGATATGGACACAGCATATTTATGTTCTTGTTTTATGGGCATTTACGTGTTGTTCTCCAAAGACTAAACAAAACCAAAAGGCCAATTTTAATATGCTGGGTTCAATTGTCCAAATCAGTATTCTTAATATTCAACCTTATTTTAAACACCCATTAATAACTTGGTCCCTACTGCTTAGATTATAGGTTTTAGTGTATGAATTTTAATAATTCTAATTAATGGCGCTATCTCTAATATCACTTTGTACTTGTGCTCAATCTTTCATCATGAGATCTCAAAGCACTCTATTAAACCACACAAAACCTTTGTAAAGTATATGAATTTTTGCCTATTGAATTTATGTATCAGATAAGTGTAGTAAGGCGAATCAACAGTTTTTCCAAAGTTCATTTCAAAACTTTGCATTGATTCTCTACAATATTGGGAAAATTAGCCTCCAAAAAATTTGACTCCCACTTCTGCCCACTAAATTATGGATCTATTTACTCCCCATTCTAAATTTCAAGTAATCTTTGAAAAATCTGTATTCAGGAGTCTTCAATATGAATAGTGATAATTATATCAATAGTATTAGTATGCACTATTAAAAGAAATAAATCTACATTTTTAAAGCTTTCATGTGCTTACAAAACTGAACTTTAAAATAAAAATATGTTTTTAAATCATGTATGTATTACAAAAGTTTGTTATAACTAGTCTCGCAAAATCTACGTATCCTTAGAGCAGTGGTTCATGTTCCTGCTGATGTGCCCTGGAGGCATATCTGATGGAACAGAACTGCTCAACATCTTTGGTTGTGTTTTCTCTTCTTGAATTCTCTTGTGGGGTGGTTTGAGGGATGGTTTTGGGGTTTTTATTTTTTGTTTGCTTGTTTGTCTAGTTGGTTTTTTTCCCCCTAATATTTGCTTCCTGTATATATATTATTATATGACTTTTATGGCAGTGAAATTGTGAATTGTGAGGATTATCACCTGGAAAATCTGTGTGCTAAATTCATACTAGATCACTATGGTGAACTTCTCTTTCTGATAAGTTTACCTTTCAAGTCCAGAAACACCAAATAATGTAGACCCCATAGTACTTTTCCTAAAGGTGAAAAGACTAGCATAGGTCTTCCCCTTCTTTCCTGCTGCTGTACAGCAAGATGAGAGCTGGTCGTTCACTGCATGGATTTCCTGCTTCTGAAGGATTTTCGTATTTCGGCCTTGTTAGTTCCAACTAGAACATCATTACTCTTTCTTTTTCCACTTGGACATTTTAAGACTCTTACTTAGCTAGTTTAAAAATAATAAAATTGCGACCTTTAGTTGACATTATAAGCTTGCATTTTGAAGACTGCGATTATATTTTGAGGTTGCCAGCTAGGAAAAGGAGAACTAAGTGAGCTGACTGTAATTCTGAATGTTCATCTTCTTTTAATGCTGTTTTTTTTTTTTTTTGCTATTGGGAACTGTAGTCTAAAGGTGCATGCTTTAGAGTTGCTGTCTGACCAGGTTGCTGAAGGCAGAATGTCACCAGCAGAAAAGCATAAATGTTTTGAAAAGCAGTATCAGTCTTCTTGTCTCACTCTAACCACCAACAGCTGGAGAATAGGCAGCAGAAAGGCAAGAGGATCATGTCTCATGGATGCATGAGCATAAGCTTGAAGCTTAGCAAACCCTCAAGGAAAGGTACAGGTTTTTGTTGCCTTTACTTGAATTTCTGTAATTACATAGAATTGAAGTTCTTAAAAAAGCTAATACAAATCTTTGTAAAATATGTCAATTTTAATTTATTGAGTTTATGTATTGGATAAACATAGTAATGTTTGGTTGGTTTGGTTTTTTGCTTATTTATCTATAGCTATTTTTACCAAATTGTTGAACAATGCAGCTAAGCAGCAACAGAAAAGGACCTGACAGGGCAGGGTAGGAGAAGTGGGGGGAAGAAAAATAGATGTTTATAAGCAGTCACAGAAATTTCAGACTTTCCTGCTATGACTTCAGACCCCAGGATAACTGGATTCTTCCTTACTCCACAGAAGTGCCAGGCAGGGCAGCAGTGTTGTGGGAACATGTCCCATTGCAATTTATGGCTCTAAATGGTGATGGGACAGTGCCCATATCTGTATGATCTCATGTTGTATGTTGTTGGGAAATAGAAATATTTGATCTTGTTCATAAGACAAGGGGTGTCCCACAGCCACCTTTATTTCACCGACTTTTGCATCTGCTGAAGCATCTGGTGGTGGATAGTGCTGGAGACATCACAGAAGACATATTAGAGAACCAGACTGGCTAAGGATAAAAGTTTCTGTGTTTTTCCGTGCTGCATAGTATTGGGGGATCTGGAAGTCTTTCATGCTCTAACCTTTAGGAAGCTGAAATGCTCAGAGCAAGGTTGTCATTGAGTAAGCAGCATTTCCTGCTTAAAACTTTGGGAGGCACGTTTTTAATTTGCTTGCATACTTACAACAGTGATGAATAATTGGGTCTTTTTAAAACATTTAGCTTATTAGACTATCAGTGTTTTACTATTAAAGAAACCCCACCTTTTTTCTCCCTCCATTACCACCACCCCCCCACACCCCACCCCCCTCCTCCCCCCACC
>JBCJKH010011638.1:0-19237 GCA_039877255.1 Loriculus beryllinus | reverse complement strand
CTAGTAATTATTTACTTGGTCAGACTGGTTACTTTTCCTTCAAATGAGGTACTTCATTTTAGCAGTAGCACCTCTTAAACAGCTATTTAGAGAAAAGCTGCAGAAGATAGCAACTTTGTAGAGAAGAAAAAAAACAAAACAAAACAAAAACCCCACCCTAAAAAATCAACCACACACAAGTTGGAAGGGTTTAGAATAAATTATTGCATGTCATTCTGTGGGGAAATCTTCCCACATGAACGCTGTGCTGTTCGCAGTGTGAGTTCCAGATCCACTCAGATCTGCTTTGCACTTCTGTCACCCTTATCACTCCTGAGACGATACTCTTCTACTGTAAGTGCTATCCCCAGTGGCATATATTCATTTATAGGACTTGCATACTTATGCTTAAGTCAGACACACAAGGGGCACAGGATGAATTGACAATATAGGCAGATGCTTTCAGCAGAGAAATCAGGATGTTAAAAGAGCTTTAGCATGGCTATTGTTTTGCCAGGCAAATCCATGTACTTGTCATCAAGGTGTTCAGGAGTATTTCAGCCTTGTTGTACAAGCTGAATACAAGAGCTGTAATCAAGAGTTACATCATTTGGTCAGACAAGACCTTGAGGAATACAGCTAAAGGAAATGTGCATAATTAGAACAGTTCAGTTACAAGGGAAAGGGGCTTTGATAGTGTTAAAAATGCAGCTGAAACATGCAGTCTCCATTGCCCTGTCATCAGGCATCAGATGGTAGATGTCAGTGGGCCAGGGAGACCTCAGGATCCAGTGAAGGAGTGTGGGGTTCCCTCTTTGAACCTTTCTAACCCTTAGAAAACCATCCAAGAAGACCTAAGCCACAAGGTCTTCTCTCTGTGGTCAGACAACAAACCAGAGATTTAAAAAAAGGTCACTAACTAAAAATTTAAAGAAAGTGGTTTGTGTTGATAGTTGGTCAAGGAAACAAAAGCACAACCAATTATCTCCCCACCTCAAAATTTCTGTAAAGGAACAGATTGACATGAAGAGGTGCCAAATGTGATAGCCATGGTGACAGAGATCACACTGCAGGTCATCAGATGCATTAGGGCCAATGTGACTCCCTTGATGCTTTCCAAACATTTGTGCAAAAATCCTTCCCAGAAATTTTACTGGGAGAGTGGGAGGAAGTGGGATGGTGGGGGAAAGGATGGAAGAGAGGTCAGTCTGTAGTGACACCCATTCTGAGTATGCATCATCCAGCCTGCTTTATTTATATTTTTCACAAAATATTTATCACTACCATAGTGATAACTAATCTAAAAAAAGAGGCAACGCTTCAAAGCAATTTGACCTCCAGATTCTATCTAGAGACATCTCTATTCTTACGTGTATATTTTTGGCAAATGTTTTGAATTTTTGAGTTTGCAAAGAAAAATGTTCAACATCTCAGGGATTCTCAACTCATGTAAGACTGCTTTCTACCCAGTAGTAAGTAGGTTACCAGACAACACCTAATTTTTAGGTGTCATGTATGTTGTAACTATCCCTGGAGCTTTGTGTGTAATGAATTAATAACGTTGCTGCTATTTGCCTTTTCATTATTCTATTTATTGTAAGAAAAGGCTGGCAGTTTTTGCATCGTGTAAGAGGGTGACTTTCAAGTAATGCCATTCAGTAAGCACTGAAGGAATAGATTTGGGTGCAGCTGTAGAGCTGATGCTCTTCCAGGATGTTAGTGCCAGCTAGCATCACTGGAATTCATTTTTCAGGTGAGACTATGGCCATAGCCCCACCTTCCAAAGCAAGCACTACAGCAGGACTCTGCAGGTGAGCAATTTTGAAACTAACTGATTTAATGGTAATATAAAAGTAATGGTTTGACATATTTTAATTGAGGCTCTGGCTGAATGCTGCTGGGGTCTATGGAATGTGAGCAGCACTATGAATATCAGGAATGCTAATAATGGGGTCCCATTTCTAACTTGGGAACAAGAGTTTCATTGCATGCACATAACTTCCATGGGGAAGCATTCCTCTTGTCTTGCTGGATGTGGGGTGTGGTTCTGCGTGAATAAGCCTGGTCCTTTAAAAGAGTACTGGAATAAATTGAAAAACTGTTTCTTTGCCAATAACCATAGTGTGGGGAGGTGCCAGGCTCAGGTTTTAATCCTGCGGATGACTCTAGTGCAGTGAAGGAGGTAGGGTACAACTCAAGATCTAGGTCTTTGCTGGTTTGAGGGATTTGTTTGTTGCTTGGATTTATTTTTTTCTCTTTTTTGATATTTGTTTTTGTTTTGGTTTTGTAATAGGTTAATTCATCAGAATTTTCACTGGACATGTTTGACAATTTGTAATGTTGCTTGCTAATAAGACACTAATTGTCTCTTGGGTGTTTAATATGGAGTGATAAAGCCAATGGCATAGGTCAGAGAAGTATCAGAAGACCACATGTATAGGCGTATGAATATTTGATTTTGTTTGCATCAAATTCCTGCCTATCACTGTCTTAGGATACCCAAGAGGGTCACAGTTGTCATAAGAATGTCTTAAGTGGGTGCTTCAGAACTGACCGAGGATGGTATTGAGCCAATTTAACAGCTTTCTTATATCAAGTATGCACAGCGGAAGACGAAGAGAGGGAGGAGGTATGCGTGGTATTCCCCTTCGTCTTTCTGGCATAATTGTCCTGGTGGTACTGTTTCAGCTGATCTAATCAAGAACAGCCCCATGCCTATGTTACAGCACATGACTCTCTTTTCTCTGACCCTTATATGGCCCACAACTGCAGTGTGACTGTCGGGGTTTGCAGCATCTTGTCCTCTTTGGTCTCTTCAGCTGCAGTGAGCACAAAAATGTGTTTATGAATCTGGCCTTATATTTTAAAACTCTATGCAAATATGGTTATAATAACTAAACTGACATTTGCTTTTGCTTCTGTATAGTATGTCTTTAATATGATTACTACCCTTAACATTTAAAGGAACTTTGACAGTTATGTAATCCCTTCAACATTTAAGTACAACAGGAATTTATTATTAAGTGCAGTGGCTGGAAATGGAGTGCTTTTTTCATTCGCACTATAAACAGTTATGTTGGATTAGTAATCCTGCTTGTCAGAGTTGTTCACTGTTTGATATTAATCAGTAGGTTTATGAAAGGTGCAACAGAAGGCAGAAATGAGCAGTGATGAAGATGTAAACCTTGGTTCTGTAAAATCAGACTATCTAATGCTTAGGTTCACAACATTTCTTGCAGTGACCATTAAACTAAGGGGAAAGGAAATACTACATTATGGCAATGGTACTTCTATTTTTTTAACAAACATATTTAGTTTCTCACTGTATAAATGCAATAGCAGGTAGTGCTGAAAGTCAAGACTTTTGAGAACATTTTTAGGTTGTTTTGTTAAGAATATGTTTTTCATACAACTGTGTAGATTGAGCATGATACAACCTAGCAAAACATTTAATGGTCAAATTGTACACGACAAAATGAATACCATCTCATTTGGTGCTTATCCACTATTAAAATAATGTGTAAACCACTTTACCTGAGTATTTCTGTTTAATTTGTGGGTTGTTATTTTTGAGTTACATAATTAATTTTTGTGTCTTGCAGACTGTGTTGAAAAACAGGTTGTGGGTTTTCTTTTTTAACACTTCTGAGTCTCTAGTGCATGTTCATGCCACATGTACAGAGATGCCTCATTTGGTTGAAAACGTCATCCTGTGAGATCTTCAGATGGTCAAAGTGAAAATGACACCATTGTAACACAAGATGTCTTGAAAAAGTGCATGATAAATTACCATGACTTGTTAATGAACATACATGATTATAGACATATGAGAAAGGCTTTTCTTGTATGTGTCAGGAATATTAATTTTTCAAGCACTTTCAGGTAAGTCGGTTAAACACCTAACATAATAGTTGACATGTATTCATAGTAATACACAGTAGTCAAATCAAATTGAAGTGTATGACCTCTTCATTAAAAGTGAAATTAAACTTTAGCACCATATTTGACATGTTTCTATACCTAGATTTGTTTCAAATTAATTCTTTCCTCCTCCTTCTCTCCTCTTTTTTTTTTTTTTTTTTAATCCTGCTTGCTATATTTTTGTTTTGGGTTAAAAAAAATCCTCATTGAATAACATTTGCCTTCATTAAACTATGCATATTTTTCACTGATCATTTTTAAAGCAACGTGGCATTAGTTTTTTAAATTCTAGAGTCTAAATTTAGCATTTGCTTCTGGTAGGATCAAAAGTGTCAAAAATCTGCATCACTGCCTTGTTATCAATCACTGTGGTATTTTTGGAGCAGCCATTTGATTTGCATCATTGGACCTCCTACCTAGCATCACAGAAAGCTGCGCATCAATCAAATTAACTTTTGTTACTCAAACCAAGTTGGGCTGAGGCACTCTTGCCAGAAGAGCTAATATGCATGCAAGGAGGATGGCTGGTCCTGGAAACATTCAAACTTTCTTTGGAAAGGCAGAATAAATTAATTAATCCTTTTCTGGGTAATATTTCAGAACTTTCCTTATGCCTCAAATGAAACCTAAGAGGAAGGCAATAGATCACCCCCACCCACATCCAGTAGAACAAAAAAGCTGTGATCCAACTGGAGGTGCAGTGTGATGGTGATGTGGCAGACTGGAGTCTGGCTTTCACTATCCCAGTGTGTAAAGCATTTCTCAGCTGTGCCTCACCTGAAGAAGCCTTGAAGCTGTGGTTTAGAGTGCAGCCGCTCCTTACCAAGTTCCCCATTGCTCTGAAGGAAGTTGCTGCAGCTCTTTGCAGAATACAACATGCCTCTGATCTCCTGCCAGCTCTGCAGAGCAGAGCAGATCCTAGCGACATGATCACTCTTTGCTGCCTCCTCCCTCACTTGCCAAGCAGGAGCTGCTTTTCTTCCAACATCTGGAGGTCTGGTCTTGCAGCACAGGGTGTCTAGCGTTCACACGCTCCCCTTCTCCTATGGATCCAGTCCCAGCCGTGCTGGGAGCCTTTCCTAGTGAAGTGCAGTATGGCTGGTTGTCCTTGCTGCCAGCAGGCCACCACAGCAAGGGAATAAAGCGACAATAATAAGTCTCAACCTTTCTACAATGTCTATTATTTTTTTCCTGGAGGTTGTTTTAGCCAGAGTCAAGGGAGGTGGATGTTTCCTGCCTGGATGCATTCTGCTTTGCAGCAAATCCATGCAAGAGACAAAGATGACATTTCTTGGATCTTTTGGCAAAAGAATGAATCCTGTTAAGTTTTACCAACTCTAAAATACTTTGTGGTGTTAGATTTACGTTAGATATGAGGAAGAAATTCTTCACTGTGAGGATGGTGAGGCACTGGAACAGGTTGCCCAGAGAAATTGTGGATGCTCCATCTCTGGAAGTGTTCAAGGTCATGTTGGACGAGGCTTTGAGTAACCTGGTCTAGTGGAAGGTGTCTCTGCCAGTGGGAGCGGGGCTGGAACTAGATGATCTTAAAGGTCCCTTCCAACTCAATTCAACCTACGATTTTATGATTTGGTTTTGCACAGTCATATCTCTTATTTTGTATACATATCAACTTATCATTTACATATTGCTGTTTTTCCCTCTTCTCCCTATTTGCTTCAGGTACTCCCACTGTATTGTAATTATACATGATGTTATCTATTAAACATATGTACTTGTGCATCCAGTCATCTCTCCTCCTGTGAATCCATCAGCAATCCATATTTACTGAAAAATTTTAGTATTTTCCAAATTCATGGTGAATAATGGTAGGAGTTTTGTGCATTTTTGGGGGTTTTGTTTGTTTGGGACTTAAGCTGTTCCATAGTTGCAGTTTGTCAGGAGTTACCTGGTTCTTTTCTTCTTTCCTTACTGGTAAATATAGTACAAAAAAGCCGTAAAAGAACTGAAGAAACCACTAAGCTTTTTATCCTCTCAGGAAAAGGTATCAAGTTATGGAGAGACTGCAAAAAGGCAGGATTAGGGGATTTTAGAAAACATAAACCGTTTCCTTTTTGAGTTGCATAGGCCTTACTCAAGACGTTAGTCCTAAGGAAAATGTGCTACTGTAGTGCAGATAGATGTAAAGTTTAAATTCAGGTTTAAAAAAGTCAATATGTGTGCACTCTAATATGCTAGGGAATGGATGCTGTCAAATCTTAGTCATTTAAATTACTCTTTCGGTATTGTCTGTGATACAAATATTTAGACTTTGATCTACTTATAACTGCAGATAGTTCTTGAAAATTTTCATAAGTATTTTCCCATTTCCTGAGCTAAGAAAATGGTTTTTTCAAAGCCTAAGTCAGCTTGTTTTATCTCAGTTACTTTAGTGTACCTGTTGAGGCCACAGGAATATGTACATTTCAATGTGAGACCACCTCAAAGCTCAGTTTTTTGCAAATGTTTCTGAAAAGGGAAAACAGAAGGAGAACAACAACAAAAAAAATTAAACTCTAAAGCAAATTAAATATATAGAATTGCACTTTTTTATAATATACTTCAAATTCTAATTAAGAACTAAGACTGGACACATGCAAATTTGAATATAACTTAATTTTATTAAATTTTATCAAATTGTTAGTATGGGATATGAAAGGAAATGATCTTAAAAATATCAGCAGAATACTAATGGGTAATAATGCTAATTGGTTTCACTTTCTTCTATACTACTGTGTGTGCTTGGATAAGTCAGCTGGAAAGGAATAGATAGACATGTATGAATTACATTCTGTTCTGGGTGAGAAATATTTTCAAGAGGCTGAACTATTTCATGGCAAGATCTAGGCCAAAATATTAGGAATGACAACATTTTATCAACCAGCTATCATCCTTTTAATGTTTAAAACAATCAAGCTTCAATTTGAAAGAGCAAGAATTACAATTTTTTCCAGCCTTTCTAAAATTTAAAACTGTTGTTAAGTTTACCATTAGAAAAAGATGGGGTACTCCAGCAATTTATTGCAAGCTTGGAGAAAAATATATTTAAAAAAATAAACCTGATTCTACAAACAATCATGATGTAAGTAGACCTTTCCTTATTTAAACAAAATAAGTTTTCTGGGAAAAAAAATCCATTTGGTTTAATCTTCTAGATTGCACTGTTTTAGCATAAAATAGACACCACAATCTATAGGAATTTATTTTAAATACAAATAACATTTTGATTGGTCAGCAGTACAAGACCAGTTATTTGAATTGCAATCAGACTGCAGGTGCTGGAGGTGGTATTGAATGTTGGAAGCTAGTGCAGCTGTGGGGTGGAAGTGCTGGCTTTGGGGACAGATCACCACCATGAGGAGATGGAGCAGGTACCAGCTGGGTGATACAGGGAATCCAAGAATGTGTGGTTTCTTTACTTTGATGACAAAAAAGCTTTTGCTTCAGCAGCTTCATTTCTGGACCTGTGGGGCTTTTTTTGTCAGTAGGGAAAAGCATTATTTGGGTCATGAAATCATATGATAGGGAGGATTGACTTGGAAGGGACCTTAAAGGTCATCTAGCTCCAACCCTACTGCCACAGGCAGGGAAAACAGTTTAGCAGAAAACCAGACCAGGTTGCTCAAAGCCTCATCATCGTTGGATTCACTGCTGGTCTCTGGCATGCTGTGGTCCTGGCGTAAGTCATTTTATCTAATTATGGGCTGTGCTCTACTCTTACATCAACTTCCATCCTACCTCCAAAGCTGAATTAGTGGCATCATCCTAAAACAGAATCCAGAATCCTTAAAACCTAATCCAGAAGACAGTATTATTTAGTAAGAGAGGAAGTTACCAAAGCATCCATAGGTATATAAAACCATCCACTACTTTGGAACAAACAGTCCTTTTCTTTCACTTTACTGCTTATCTCTTTAAAACACAGGAGTAGTAATTTCTAATGTTTGCATACTATTTTATTTCTTGAAATTTATTCCTTTGTGACTGATACTACATAGCTTCTTTTACCAAAAGTCAGTTGTAAGACCAGCTAATTTCTGTTTCTTCAACGTTAAGAATATTGGCAGGTATCAATTCAGGGCATATTTATTCAAAGGTTAGAAAGTACTCAACAGTTGTCTAGTGTAGGCTTTATTTTAGGAGCAAACATAAACATGAAGAAACTATTATCCTGGTGTAATGTAGGAATCTAATTAAGACTAATGAGGCAACATTAAATTTAATGTATGATGCATTTTATATGCCTTACCCTCAGAGCTGCAGCAAGCTGTTCGTCATAGTATCAAACTTTGGTGAATAAGCCCCTCAAGGCATTGTTAAACAATATGGGCTCAGACCTTCTCCTGCCCATTAGATTATGTTGGGCTTGCAAAGATCTAGATATAAAGGGAAATTTGGGGAGAGTGAAGGGGGAGGTCACAAGAAGTTCTGAATATTTTTGAAGGGCTCAGCTTGCTGGTAAAAGGAGAAGATAAATGGGTGGCTGTGTGCAACACTCTTGAGGAGGAACAAGGCTGGGACAGAAGGCAGGAGAGCAAAGCATAATGTGTGTTTTGGAGCCACCTATAACAATGGGAATGTGAAAAGGCTGGGATTTAAGTGACATAGCATGTAAAGAAGAATGGTCATGATGATCACCACTTAAATTATTAATGGTATGGTTTGTTGTGAATTGTGGTTTTGGTTTTGGTTTTGGTTTTTTTTTTCATAAGATCCCTGCTTGTATTTAACTGTGCAGAAAAATAGGAGTATAGCTCCAGATTTAGATTTCACTCCTCAAATTCCTTCCCTTCAGTACAAATATATGAGCATAATATGAACATAATATGAACAAAACTTATAACAATGATTTACCAAAAAAGATTTCATAGACTCTGTTGAAGAAACGGATGCTCAGTTTATTGTCAAGGTGCACAAGCAGCGGCTTTGAAGAGTAGCTCTTGAAGGTGAAGGATTTGGATGACTCTGCAATAAATGAGGGCCGGTGATTGCTATAATGAGCAGGAAAACATATACAGCACCATAAACTTAAAAATGGGTTTGAATGAAGACTGTGTGGTGAGGAATGGAGAGGTTCTTGGAGGAACAAACAAAATTTGGTTGTTGAGTTTACAGCATAAACTGACACTGAAGAATATGGGCTGAAGAATATGGGTTGAAAGTGCAGACTGAACTGTGGCTTGGACTAAATCTCGAGTTCTGGTGTCAACTGGTGTTTGCCAGATGCTGCCAGATGTGCCAAGCATAAAACATAAGAACATGATGCAGTAAGGAAGAGTTGTTGGCTGTGGGGAGCTGGATGGGCAGAGCTGGTGTCAGTGCACTTCAACCCTGTTGCTCCAAAAGCTGAGTTTAACCTGTTATATTCTGAAAATTTATTCCAGCTTATATTATTGCATGTGTTAGTGATGGCTTGAGAGTTTGAAACTTCGAAGTATTTAATCTACTCATGAAATAAGAATTATTTTCTTTTTTTTTTTAATTTTAATTTTTTTCTTTTTTCCTGTGGAATATAGTCATAGAAACCTGCAGTTTGTGCTGGAAAAGAGATGACTGGAAATGTTTCTTGGTCACTAGCTTGCTACAAGTGTCCCTTCCAGCTTCAACCATTCAGCAATTCTGTGATTAACATAAGGTTATAACAACCACCAAATTCCATGTGCTACTTTTGAATTTGAGATTCAACAGTGAAGTTGGTCTGAGGCGGAAGATGTTGTTGGGACAACTGGCAGTGGTGTGGTGGGAAGACTAAAGGTACCTATTGCATGGGTTTGGGCTGGGGGAATGAGTTATTTTTGCAGGAATATCAGAAAGCACAGTGAATGCTCAGCTGGAGGCAGAAAGGAAAACTATGCTGCTGGAGGGGTTCTGAGGGATGAGAAGAAAAGATGCAGCAAGTGATGTGTTCACAAACATTTTTATACTGACCTAACTCAATTGCCATTGAAGTTGGGAGGGGATTTCAGTGCAAGCATATGGAGGCCAATGCTGAGAGTCTGTACAGTCCCTTGGTGTGTGTGTAATATTCTGGGACCACCTGGTCATACCTGACCCACACTGCTAAAGAGACAAAGAGAAAAAACAAGTGAGGGAGGGTTATTTTCCTACTGTAACCTGCTCTGCCCTTTGCCCTACCTAAAGACATGCCTGTGTGTCTCTACCTGGACAAATTGGAATGCATGCTTCTGCTGTTCACGTTTGCCCTGTGTCCAGTACTCAGCAGAAGGTGGGTGGAGGATGCATTTAAACCTGGAGCTGTGAAGGTTTGTGGAAATAGACAAGTCCTGTGACCCCTCCATTCTTCATCCTCTTGTGCTCCATGCTCATCTATTCATAGAAAAATCCACTACCAAACTGTAGAAAGTGCAGATTTATTGCTAAGTTAAGTTCATTGATTTATTTTCATTTTACTTGCCCTTCTCTAACCTCCTTCTCCAGTGCTTCAGCTGGAGAAGGATTTCATTAATACTGAATCCTGACCTTTCTTGTGCCTTAGCTAGAAGCATGAGTGCTTCTTGTAGCATGAGTATGGGTCATGTTTTTCCCTTTAGGATTTTGCCTTTTCCTTGAAAACGTGTCACATTCTCTGCTTAGGTTTTGACAGCTGGATGCTCTCTTCTAGGGCTCCTGTGTATGGGTTCTGTGGACCATGCTGCTGGGATGTTCTTCAAGCACAGGTTCACCGACGTGTGTGCACACAAGTACACAGAGCAGTATGTGCTCCACTGGGCTTGAATATAAGTAGACACTGAAACCAAAGCAGACAGGGCTAATCCTGTCCTAATCCTAACAACAGTGCAACAGATGAATTTACCTGCATTTCCTGGTCATGTATGAGTTGTTTGGATTTAGACCAAATCCTTTGGAAGAGCTAAACACACTTTTTCTCTGTGTCGTTCTGCAAATGGCTTTCCTTTAGAAATGGATTCTTCCCTTCCTTTGCAGCCAGCTTCCTTCTGCTCTTCTTCTGAAGCAATTGTGGTATTACCTTTAGCTTGGGATTTCTATCCAGTGGGTTAACACAAACAAAAAAGGAATCTGTCAACCTCAGAATAAACTCAAAGTGTTGGTCTGATAGAAAAACAGCCAGATGAGCCTCAAATATGATTCTTAAATTGTACATGTGTCTGGTCGTTGTCAGAAGTTATATTTACTGCTAATGTGGCCAGGATGCAGTGGAAATTGGTAAGCTTGCTGGCAGAGTGTTTTTTTCCAGCTGGGTGTGGGTTGTGTTCTCAAAATCCATCTGGCCATTGCTTGTGTTCTTATCACAACAGGTAGACAAGGTGGTTTTTACATAAGTAGGCCTCTGAACAAATCAAATAGATAATTCTTGTCCCAAAGTATGACAGAGCTTTGTACACCTCTTGCCCTGTAGCTGCATTCAACTTCTGTAGGCACTGGGCTGGCAGAGCTAAGGGTTAGTTTAAATCTGCTCCCTTTAACCTCTTCCCTAATTTGGGAGTTTCTCTTAAAAAGTAAATCACAAGCAATGATCAGAGAGAGACTGATACTCCCCACCTCTTCAATAGGTAAATTTCGCTTTTAGAAGAGTGATCCATGCTCCTGTCTTCATTTCTTATATCTCAAAAAAAAAAAAGAAAAAATAATCTTCCATGGACTTTGACTTAAGCAAAGGCACTTTAAAGTCTTTTTCTAATGTCATTCTGAAGTTAAAAAACAATTTGACTTCAAGGGAGATACGGCCCAATTTTTTAAAAACTTAATAGGATTAGTCATGGGAACTATTTTTAGCAAAAGTTCAACTTTATCCATGTATTTTAATGTGGGAAAAGTGTGTCCTTTTCCCTCTGCTAATGTTTGATGTATTCCAGCCCTCCTGCGAGCGTGTTTGAGTATCTTAGGGGCTCTGGAGTGGAGGAGAACTTCCTCTCGGATTCTCTCTGTTTTCTTTCGTGAAAATGACATTCCTAAGCTGTTTCACTTTCTGACAGGAAATGGAGCTTTGCCAAAAATGATTAAAGTCCAAGAAAGCATAACAGTTCCAAAGCTGCAGCAGTTCTTTAGGAGTCCTGAGTTTGACATTGTGTCAAACAAATGTGAAATATTGTTTAATAAATTTGAATAATACAGGGAAAGGGAAAAATGGTTCTTGGCTTATAATGCTGCTGCTCTTTATTAAGTCTGTAAAGGACTGCCTAGTTCTAATAAATTGAAATATATACATAAATATACTTGTGCATGGATAACAGTTTAATATTGTAATATGTAATGAATGGTGCACATGCACCCCCCACATGCAGGCATTGATTTATACATAGGTATGACTGTATATATGTGTGTATAGACCCACTCATGAGTTTGTATATATTTATACATGTAATTACCATTTGCAGGCAACTCCTGTGCCTGCTTCATAGAAAAGATATTAGAATTATTATTTATAAGGTGTGACATGACTTTATAAAAATACTAATCTAATGCTAGATAAAATACAACTTGTTAACGGTTTCTCAGTGGTTCTTAATTCAAAGTTTGTTTAAAGGCCATATTGTGTAGCCTCTACTCACGACGAGTAACACCTTATCATGTAATTACAACATTATTAGAATGGGCTGTGTTGAGGCTCTAGAAGCAGTGAGAATTACATAGCACCCAATAGCCTGGCTCTGCCACTTCTTCACATTTAACAACTGCTGCCAGAAGAGCTACAAGCCACTGAAAGTTTGAGTTTTCAATGTTAGGTTATTAATGCAACAGCTCTACCAAAATGAGTCAGACTTCTAAGAAGCTCCTGTGCTGTCAACCCTAAGTATGGAGAACAGTCCCATCAAGCTCCTATAGCACTAAGATTAATTCTCCAGAACCTTCAAAAAAACACAAAACCCCTCAGCATTTGTAAGCTGGTTTTCAATTTCTTTTGGATTCTGACTGCACTGAGTTCACTGAAATCACATCTTCAAGTTGTTCTCTGGCCACAAGACCAGGAATTTGCTTTTTCCTTTTTCTTTTTGATTTTAAAATGAAAGCTGAGTTATATCATCACCATTTAAAAATTAATCTATTGACTCAAGGCTCAATAAAATCAGGACAGCTGGCAACTTTACTAGAAAATATGAGAAGTTGCTTTGCTGTTTTTTGCAAGAAAACTCCACTTGTTTCCCTTCCGTCAGATACATCGCTTCTCCACCAAAATATATCAAATATTCAAGAACTTATAAAAGTATAAAAATGTTCCTCTGACAGTGTCTCAAAGACAAAAAATTCTTTAAGTGAGATGCATTTCAAAGCAAAGCTGTAGGAAAAGTTACATTTTTCATTCCTCGTACAGGACTGTAGTGCTATTTGTTTAAAGGAAGTCATCTTTAATCAGTTTCCTAATGGCATTTGAAATTTCACATTGGTAAAGTTGAACGGGGACTGTTTGTATGTCATTCAACAAGGACAGCAATTCACGGCTACTTTTTAGACAAGCTAAATTGATCAGACAAGTCAGTCAATGTCATTGAGCACTATTTGTCACTTCATAAGCAGCTACAATCTGCTGTTCTATAAATTCAGAAGGACCGTTGAATAAATCACATCAACCAGTGGGAGTAGATAGTATCCCTTCATCCATAATTGGTGCGGTCCTCTCCTGTCACATTCGCTCATTCCTCACTGTTCCGGCACGGATTGACACTGACACAGAAAGAGCAGCTGCTGTCAAGCTTTCTGGAGTCTGTCTGTACTCTACTCTCCCCATTAATAGATATCCATCATAATATTGCATTAACATCGCAAAAATATCAGACTTATAACTTCGCTATCTGGGTATATAGATGACATATGTAGGGGTCTCTTTCAGGTTATGGGGAAAACTGATTGATGCAGAAGAAAAGCTTCTGATTAAAACCACTTACCAAATCCATCAGTGCTAGAAATATTTACTGCTGTGTATGCTGCTCATAATTTCACATTAAAAAAAAAATTAAAAAAAAAAAAAAAAAAAGAAAAAAAAAAAGAGACCAACAGGGTGATTTTTTGCAAACAGCCCTTCTGAAAATTTGTTAATTGTTATTCTCTGCTGGTTCTGGGATACTTTATGGACTTTACTCCTATGAAATGACTGTGTGGTTATATAGTTACCAAAATAATTGAGGAAATGGAACACTTTGAAAAAGTGCTAATGACTGTCTAGCACATAAAAAACCCTGAAACTTCTATCTGGTACTGGATTTGGCAAAAAAGTGTTTTCTAAGTGAACAGATGAAATTAGCAGAGAATATTTATTGTGAAGGTGTACTAGACTGCAAACTTATTTTTCTGGAGAAATACTGGACAGTTTCTTCCAGGAATATGTTAGATTAATCAGCTCTCTCAGCCCTGGTGAAAAATCACAGTGGAATACCCAAATGGAGGTGTAGTCACATGTAAGTATCTCTGACAACCTGGAGGCATGGTTCATTTGTCCACCATTCAGTTCCAACAACATGCTTGTAGAGGAAAATACCTTGTTTGCTTATAAAAGGATTTGAGCTGAATGTGTAATTGCTGAGAATGGAACACTGGGGTTCTGGGTGTCTAGGATGAAGATCTGGATTTTTAATTATTTTTAATCTCTTTTTTGGAAGACAAAATCTTCAGTCAGTTTGCTCATGTGTACACAAGGTCTCACGCTATCTGTCATGTAAGAAAGTAGTGAATTTTTTTTTTTTTTTTTTTTTTTCTTATAAAGGTGCTCAGTATAAATGTCATGTTCCAGGCTGGAGTCTTTACTGTACCCAAAGGCAAAGCGTAATATCAAATGACTCTTACAGCTTTCAGTTTGGGATATCCCTTGACCCGTGTGCACAGTTGATGAGCAATTTTCCTTTCTGTGTTGGCTTTTTTGCCTGCTGGTGCAGAAGTTTCCTGAAAGCGTGCCAGAAATAGGTAAGCAGCAGAAATTGTTTTATCTATGAAAGTCTAAATTCTGTTACTATTCATTTAATACTGCTATAAATACAGTTGGTGTTCAAAAGAAAACTCTAAGCATTAAATCATAAAAGTACCCCTCACTAAATACAAGACTTTGACTTGTTTTTAAATTAACATAATAGAAATGTTAGGTTTAAACCTAGAATGTGAGACAAATCAACGTGCAATAGGAGAACTGAACAACATCCAGAAGAGGCAGCTTACATAGGAGTGCATTCATTGTCAACACGTGATACTGAAAAGGTCAATAGTTAATTAAATAATCCATCACCTTAGGATAGAGAGCAGTCTTCACTTCTGACAATCAATGACAGAAATATTAAAAGGTCAGAAAATGAGTTACTATATATTGTATTTTCTTACGTGCATTATGGAGATGTGACTTGGACTGAGCAGCATGGTCATGAAGATAGGTAGGAAGAAATATTAGCTGTTGCCCAAACATTTTGTTAAATGTTCTTTTACCAGTCTTCTGTGTGTGTGGGCTGTGGAAGCGATCGGCCTCAGACATGTAGAAAATTTTTAGAAATCACAGCTTATAACACCCATTCTTTTATGATAGGGGTGTTTTAGGGAGCATCTTTCCGTTGTGCTGCTTGAGGTTATACTGGAATAAACTGGGTGAGTGTTCTGAGTCAGGTTTTGTTTAGATATGGACAGAATTACTTTAGGAGCCCAAGAGGCAACTTTTCTGTTACTGTTAATAATTAATATACAGTCATGTTTTGAACAAGCTTTAAAAATAATTTATAAATTTAGTGTATTTATTTATTTATTGTATTTGTACAATAATGGTGTTACCATAAACATTTTTTTCTTCGCTGCCTATTATAGGCCTTTCTTTTTCAGATACATTTCCCTCCCTATTTGTGGGGCTCATTCCTGTTTCTCATTGTGTTTCTCATATGATGAACGTCAGTGATGTGGTACATTTTTCCATTGTTTTTCCAAGACAGGCTGAAGTTACCCTATTTGATGAATGGAAATTGTGCTTTACATAGCTGGGGGAAACAACTGACTTGTGTTTCTGAGCCCATCACAGTTATAGAGGGCTCAGTTGGGTGATGCTTACTCCTTCCGTCAGCCCTGCTTACACTCCTCCATGCACATGCCTCTCTGTGCCTCTACAGAGCTGGGAGGGTCCAAAGGAAGGGCTATCATTGCATCCTGACAAGGATCTTTTTCCCTCTTCTCATTACTGTACAGTGTGGAACCAATGCGTATTTATTAACACTCCTTGTGTTTCTAAATGTTCTAAATTTTATTTTCCTGGTATGTAGCTTTTACCCTGCATGTGAGTCACCATTCTGAATTCTGGCAAGTGTTATATGATTATTTTATCTCTCACCGTAAAGCGTTTTGAAAAACTTCGTATGAGAGGCAATATAAAAATAAATTGAATTGAACTATGGCTTCACCTTCTCACTTTTTTAGTGCAGAAACCTTTAGAGCAAAAACTGCAATATAATGACAAAGAAGGAGATTAAGACTGTGTCATGAAAGAGGTGATGCTGGGTGACATATCCGACCCTGCGTAAGCAGTTTGGTGGGTTTACAATCACCTGTATTAATTAGATTTTAAGCATGCTCACAACTGGGAAAAAGCCTGTTTGTATTTTTAGTGGGAACGTTATTTCAAGCCATGAGAAAGGTATTAGTTATTATCTACTGTGGTGTATTTATATAAACAAAAGTCTACCTGATGTTTGTGCAATCATCTGTTCTTACCGAACACTGCACGGTTCATTAAAACTTACTCAGCTGGCTTCTGAAAGCAAGTTCTGGAAGCACATCTACAGAATCCACAATCTCAATAATTTGCCTTTTTAAAGAAAATAATCTTAGCTTAGGGTAATGAGCTCCCGTCCTCTCCTCTCCCTGCCCAGCCCCATAGAAATATGATTTTGTGTTTTACAATACAGACTCAATAAATTACATTAATAAATGATTCCTGGTTCATGAGAAGTGCTGTATTTTGACAATATCAGCCAACCTTTCCATTTGTTTAAGCAGGAAAAGTGAGGAGCCAAAATAAAGCTGTTACAGAAGAAATCTCAAGAATGTTTATGGAACTCTGCTCTAGCTACATTTATTAGGAGTTGAAGCATAGTCTTAATTTGTCATGAATTCCATGGGAGTGAGTAGTTTCGAGAGCTTTTCTAAATGCCAGGACTTAGTATTTTTCTGTAGCAATTTGTTTGTAAACATGGAGTAAATTGTATAGGTTACAATGTGACAAAAAGGTATCCAGGATTTGTCATCTTCTTCTAACAGCTGTTAAGCTTATTTTATAGCATCTGCTGGGCTTTTTCAGATAAGTGCACTGTTGATGGCAAGCGAAAGCACCCTGAGGATCTCTGGTGGTGGGCACACAGAAAGTGTAAGCTCAGTAAGCTGTTTGTCAGGGGTTTGATCTCCAAAGGGTCAGCTTCCCCGGGTTGCTGCAGTTCCCACCAGGGAATCCATGTGTCACCTTTAGAGAAACCCACACTGAACAAGAGGCAAACTCCAGGCAAGTTGGTAATCTCCCTTTTGGAAAAGATACTTCCAGCATAATATTTCTGATGTGAAGAGGGGAAGCACAGCTTTCCAAGGAGAATTTTTAAGAGAATGGAGTTTGAGTTTGACTTGCCAAATTCCCTAGTGCTGCTGGAGCCCAGGATATTTGTTCTCTCCTGGTATTTCTTCCATCTGTCTTTCTCATCTTATGATGTACTGTAGTTGGGGGTTTTGGTCTTTTATTTAGTGGTCTGAGGTTACATCTATGTTAGTGAGCAGTGGAGCATCAGGAATGGTTCTGAAGGGGAGAATAGATGGTGTTGAGGACCTAAAATCTACCAGGTTTATGTTTTAAAATTAGTCTTGGACTGAGACTAGTGTAGTCCCATGGACAGACCCCCTGTTAGTGGTCAGACTGTATTGGGTCTGCCTTTGGTGTGTACCTGAATTCTAGTGCTTTTCATAGGGCACCCAGTTTGGGGTTTCCAGATAGCTCTTTGCAATGGCTCCTGATATGGTGGGTAGAAGGAACTATCTTTTGGAAGTTCAGTCTGCATTCAAGTAAAAATTCTTGTAGAAACATGCACCCGAATGTTAGACACTGTTTTATGGCTCTTCCTTATGTAGCATAACAAGTCATGTTCTGTGGCCTCTTCAAGATTAGATGTTTCACTCTTTATGCAGGAGGCAGGTGACCATCTGCATAAGTGCCACCAATGCTGCCACTGCATCTTTGGGCACAAAGTAAGCACACCAGTAATCCCAAAAACCAAAGTCAGTTTAAGGGGACCCTTTAAGGCACATATTGCCTTGGGAGGAGCATGAACATGCCTTCACTAGACGTGTGTTACTATACTATTTTGGAGGTTTTTCATAGTTTTGAATAATGGGGCAGCAACTACTTGTCTGAACCAAGTACATCAGTTCTCATAGTCTCCTGCTCACCAGATCAGTTACACCATATCAGACAAGCACAGCAGAAGTCATGATCTAAGGGGAAAACCCACTCATTTCTCATTGCATTCCCAACTGTTTCAGAACCTCTGCCAGCACATGTTAACTCTGATAACATTTTAAGATACTGATTTAATAAAATGAAGGCCTTGCTTTCAAGGCTACATTGTCTGAAGTTCTCTTATTCCTCATTTAAATCCAGCATAATTAGTACAACTACAGACTTTGTTGTAATGCATGCTAAAGTATAATGGTTGCTATTATAGCAGCTTGAAGGAGAAAAGATGTATGATACAGAATGATACGTCAAGAAAAAATAAAAATGTTTAATTTCTTCATTAGATAATGTTTATTTATAGCACAATATATATTCTACCTCCACTGTACCATTAAAAATTTGACTGCTTTTTAACTATAAAATTTGATATTGTTGTGGCAGCTGCACTACTCAAATGATTGCTGTAGTACAGCTGTTATCAAAGGGTAAGATTTATAGCTACACTACATGGTGTAAAGATATGTGCATATTTACTTTCTGTTTTACTACTTGTGTCCTATATTTTAATAACACAAGGTGAGATGAAATAGTGAAATAATAAAGTCTTTGCTGCAAAAGAGAATGGTACAATTTGTTTAAACATTGGTGTTTAATTTTCTATTGTACTAACAACAGAAAACATTTTCTCTGTTATTTTGCTTTACTTAAATATAGTCTACATGTTAGTGATCTCAATTGCTTTAGGGTTGGTGTTTTTTTTTTCTGTTTTTAATTCTCAGAGAAAAGCTCTGGAACTGAAGTGAGAACCACATGCTTGATGAAACATGCAAAGCTATGTTACATTCCAGGTAAAGATCAATATTTTAACCCTTGGCTAGATTGTTAGACCATGGTAAGGGGCAGCTTCCCACATGCGTGATTTTCTAGGAAAAGTAGTTTGATGAGTGCGTATAAATGACACTAATA
>JBCJKH010011634.1:31135-43339 GCA_039877255.1 Loriculus beryllinus | reverse complement strand
ACCTTAAGATCATCTAGTTCCAATCTCCCTGCCATGGGCAGGGACACCTCCCACTAAACCATGCATCCAAGGCTCTGTGTTATGCCACAGGCTGAGGTACATATCACAAATCAAACGTCCACCATATAATACCTGGTTTTATTGCAAGTGTCAGATCTGAAATCAATTTCAAATGCACCCAAAATTCAGTCTTTAGAGAGACTCAGCAAGTTTAAAAGAAAAATTCTGCTGTCTTTGAATTTCAGGATTTGAACTGAGCCTGGAGTCATGCAGTCCACTACCAATTAACCTGACAGTGCTACACGTAGCATGCTGGGTTGAAAATAAATGTGCACATTTTTTTACGTTTATAATCTCTTTCCCTTTTTTTACCTCATTTTCCCAACATGCACATAATAAATTCAGTCTGTCCTACAGAGACAGTTTCACTAGAGTGCACAACAAGGGGACATTTTTCTCCCCAGCACTAGAAGATGAAGAACTGTCCATTTGGCGGGATGTGGCAGAGGCTCTGTGAGGGTGCAGCCCCCATATTTAGGTAAGGCTGAACCTGCCCATATGGTCTTGTAACATGATATGTATTTGCTTTGTACTACTTACATTTGTTTTCTGCCTGGGCTCTTCCATACCAATTTGCCCTTGTAGAATTGAGTTGAATACAGTTACCACGAGGAATCGGAAAATGTTGGAAACAGCCTTCATATCTAGGCCCACATTTAAAAAAGAAGTACAAAACATCAGCAAATCCCTGAGATATCTATCATTGTTAAAGACAGAATTACATCACCAACTCTGATCCCACTTTCAAATTCTTCCTGTTTTCTGTGATTGCCAACTTGAGCTTTGACAGGACAGCTTTGAGGGAGTCCTGTGCTGACTGGGAAATCTCAGATGTGATCCCAAGTTAGATTATAACACAGTTTAGTAATTCTGATCCTAATGATATCTCAGTATGTATCCCACAGCATGGCTGCCTGTTAGTTAAAACTGAAAACACCAGCAGTCTACCCTTGAAGCACACTGTCAAGTTTGCAGGCAGGCAGTGCAGATCAAGGATTAACAACACTGGCTCTCAGGACTGAGGGTTTTTTTTAAACAGTGTCTGCTTTGTTATCTGTATCAGCCATGACCTGTGTGTTACTCTCAAGGATAACAACAGCTACAACACCTTGAGCAAACCCACTACTTAGGAGCCCAGAGAAGTGAATCACCAAGAAAGCGCTCACACCAGAAAGCAGCCTTTGAGGGTTTCAGCAGTGAAAATACCTATTCTTGACTGGAGACAATAAACTAGAGCGTCAAGGAACGTAAAAATATTAAAAGCTGAAACTTACAAATATACTTGAATTTTCCATGTTTACTTATAACTATAAATATTATTTATATCTATGGTCCATGAGGGACCATAAAATTCTCTCCCTCTGCATACAACACTGCCTTTTGCTTTAGCTGAAGTGGGAGGCAGATAGCATTTCTCAAAACCAAACCTCAGCAGAACAAGCAACACCAAGGGGCCTGGTGTCTACTATTAAGGTAACAACAGCATGCTGACTGGCAAACCATGGCTGAACTCAGAGGAAGGAATATAATTGCATGCAAATACATCTGTATGACTCACAGGACAAAGGTACCTATACAGGAGCTTTCATGAGCAGTACCTGGCCTTAAAGACTTGGCTGTAGTGAATCAAGGATGGGAGTAACTAACACATGGCTCTGATGAGCCAGACCACAGCCAATAGCCTGGGAGCCAAGTGGAACATCCATACTTGGGGTGGTAGTGGCTCAGCTTCAGAAGGATACAAAGGTGTCATATTTGCACAAGCTGAGTCTCCAACTTGCCTCCATCCTCATCCTCCATCACAGGAATTCAGTCTTACAGTAACAGAGCCATAAATCGCCACGGCAAATCACACATAAGTGGCAAATGCAAAGTAAAAAAAAAAACCACCTAGATTTGGGAAAGAAACAGTTCAGGGCATAAGAAACCAACAATAGATTCGGCAAGGGCAGTGGGCTTTGTTAATTAAAAGTAGTGGCAGCTCTCCTCTGATGAGCTGCCTTCCATTCTGCAGAAAGCCAGCCTTCCTTACTGCTTCTCCCACTGCCCAAAGTCAGTTAAAACCCACTCTCCTTCATCCCACTGGTTGTGTCCCAGGCATTGTGAAATCAGTGCTGGTAGCATTTGCAGCTGTGGGAAGTCAGATAGAAGCCCTAGAACCCTCAGCACTGCTGGCAATGGAGGCTGGCAGCCCTATCACCAGCTAGGGCCTTCAGCACACAAAAAAACAGTTACATTAACCACAGACAGGGTGATCAGCAACAGACCTGCCTGCTCATTCTACCAGGAAAGGAAATTCCCTCTTTTTGAGCTGGCTATTAAAGCAACACTCTTCTCTGAAAAATACCTGATGGAACGTGGCATCCTCCACCTAAGCCAGCCAAGCTCTTCAGCAGAGGTTTTAGATCTGGGACTTAAGTTACATGACTGAACCCACACTTACCCCCCTGAAAAAAGAGAGAAGGACTTTAAGGGGCACTGACTGCTCAGCAGCTCTGAAAGATGAGTGAAATGAGAGAAAGAAATGCCAGTGTAAGGCATGGAAACTCAAAAGTATCACTCCGGGTACTGATGTCCTTGTCTGGCCACTCCTAGCCATGGAGGGAGACACCCTACCTTGCATGGCTGCCTGCTCTATACTCCTCCTCCCCACTCTGTGGGCTGGTTAGCCCCTCATTTTGAGTAGAGGTTATGTGAATTGAATAAACAGAACGTTAACTGCAGGGCCAAATTCAGTCCTTGGTGTATGCTTGTAAAGATACAGCCAAAACCATCCAGGGAAGAACCCAATGACACACTTCCACATGAGGTAGAAAGAACATTACTTATCTTTTTAGGGCTTTACACTGTTCCTGATAAAATCAGTAGGAAATTTGTCTTTGGTTTCAAAGGGAGTAGAAAGGTGTGCTATAAATTTTAAACAGAGTTTGCAAGGTGTTGTTTTTTTAAATCTTGCCTTTTTCAATAAACTTACAAAATGAGAAAAACTTCTTTGCAACCAATAAAAAGACAACAAATGTAGAACTCATTACTCCTTAGCAGCCATTGTACATCACAGAAGCAGTGTTTTTTAAAGGGCACTCCCCTTCTGATGAAGAACTGCAATGATTTCTAGTAAAATGTTTAAATCTAACTCCTCATTACTCCAAGTTCCCTACCCCCCTGACAGCCTGACAGCCTTGGAGCCTGTGAAAGGAGGAATGTAATGAGTATACATTAACGTTATACACTTTCCACAGTTCTTGTTCTGGTGTGACCAGATTTATGTATGGAGTAGTTTGAATGTAATCCATCACGATTATACATAGCATTGGCTTCAACATTTCTGCAGGTACCACCGTCTCCTAACTCTCTTAGCTGCGGCTGTATGAAAGGAACTGAGATGTGGTGACACAATGTTCATTTGTTTTGGTGGCAAGACTCAATTAAAACAACATAACAGGGTTTAAAAAAATACTAATCTGTGAAAAAATGTGAAAGTGAGTTAAGTAAAACCTTCAAATATTCCCTTGTTCAGGACAAGCTGTGTGGGCTGACAGCCTCTCCCAAGGGAGCGAGGGGTCTTAGAAAAAGCCCTGCTACGAAAGGACTGGCTGTTAAGGCAAATCCCCACCAGTTGGAGTCTTGAGGAGGGTGAAGCACAGCTATTGATGCCCAAACACAGAGAAGACATTGTAAAGGAAATATGGGGGATGAGAATGGCAGTGGAGGAAACAAAATAGGGACTGCCTCCCACACAGGGGAACAACGAACCTGTGAAAATAAGAAATTGGTTTTTTCACTAGACAGATTTTCAAGGAAGAAAGACATGTCCCATGGCTTTCAAAATGCCACCTGGGCCATCGGGGGACTCCATGCTACCACAGCTTGAGTCATGAGGGCAGACAAGGCACATTATTAAAAGTCAAACAGAAATACAAGGAGGCTTCTTTGCAAGTAAAATTCATTTCAATTGCTTCTGTGTTCAGTGGGGACAAAAAGAAATAAAGTGACCTCAAGTATTGCTGACTCCCAATTTTCATCCTGAGTTCTGCAATAGCAAGTGCTGTTCCCAGAGTGCCAGGATCCTCAGGCATTGTCACCAAAGCTCTCACTTTTTCAAAAAGGACTGCAGTCCAACAAAGTCACATTTTAAAGCCTTTTCTTTCACACACAAGCTATAATCAAGAATGTAATGCAAACCATTAGAAATAAAATCGTTCCAGACAGTCTCAACTGAGAGTGGGCAAGAGAGAGGAAGAAGACCCATGCAAGGAACTTAAGAGTCTTCGGAGCCAAGAGTAACTTCACAGAGCTAGGATTGCTATAGGGAAGAAAAGCTCTCTTGTTGGTATCCATTGTCCAGAGCCATAAATAGATTGCAATTGAAGGCAATAATAATAATAAAAATCATTTCCATTCGGAGAGTGCTTTTCACTGAAGAACTTGGAAGAATTTACATATCTGCAGTTCTTATATGCCACTACACTTCTCTACTTAGTTACTCCTATTGCTGTTTTACAGTATACTGTACAGGAGCCCAGAAAGCCAAAAAGCTATGCACCAGGACACAGTCAGAGCAGCTAACCGGGCCACAAAAAAACCCCCAACATATCTGTACAGGCAATGCTGATGATATGACTATAATGACCAAAGACAAGAAAAAAGCATTTAAGACAGATTCAAAACTAAAGAAAGGCAAGGAGTTTCCTTATTTAGTACTGTAATGTTGTACCTCTAAGTTTTTTGTACAGCTCCCAAGTTCTGCTAATACATGAGCTGTGAGAGAACAAATTGCTGGAGGCCTAAACTTGAGAGAATATGTCACATGTGTGAGGCTGGATTTACTTCCCCAGAACTTTACTCCCCCAGAACCTTTTTCCATGAAAGAAATCCACGAAGAGAGAGGAATCTATTTGCAACCGCCATTCTTCACAGCGAATTGCCCAAGATGGAAGTTATTCCCACAAAGTAAGCAGGGTATTTAGAGGTTGAAGTATAATTAAAAGACATCTGTACAGTTCTTGGAGTTCTTAAAGAGAAGATGGGGCCAACAAGACTTGAGACAGGCCATTAGCAGCCTGGTTTGCTCATGACATGAACTTTCTTGCATACCCCGTGGCAATTCCCATTAAGAGCAGTGTTACATTTGTTTAAATTTGCATTAATGGTAATGCTTTGTTTCTTAGAAGGCAAAATCATCCCAGCAATTACTTCACTAGACAAGCATCTCTGCCTTAATTTAAAAAAATAGAAGGAGCTGTTTCTGGTGTGTGTGGAGAGCTTCAGGGACTACATGGAGCTATAAACACTGAATCTACCAAACAGGCTGAAGGCAGCTCACAGGCCTAAGACAATGCCAACAGGGCACTCACAGGGAGGTGACAGTAGGATAGCCCTATGACTCTAGAGTATCCCAGACCAGACAGCCCTGTCCTAACCTTCTGGTGTTCTCCAGAGAGTGTGTGAGAACAGATGCATGCCCCATGACCACCGATCCACATCTTTACCATTTTTTAAAGCTCCTGTCTGGGCCCAGTAATGCTGAAGTTCACCTCTTTGTGCAGTTAAGCAGAATAAAATGTTATATTTAGCATCAATAATGGCTAACACAGCTCACCTCCAAACACTCCTACCCCTTCCACTAAGCTACAGGTCCAAACATGACATGCCTCTCACACATACAATAGGCCTTTATCTTGAGACCCTGAGACACAGTTGGGAAAGCGATGCAGCATGTGCTGCTTTAACATATTCAAAACTTCTTTTGGATCTCCATGTTCTGTGCTGGCACTTCAGCCCTCACGAACTGACAGCAACAGTGCACAACCCAGCTGAGATGACACTAGCTAGACCACTGCATTATGAAAGTTATTAATTTGGAACATGGTGCTGCTTTGGAACTCCAGCCACCTGCCTCCAGCACTGTGGGCACTCTATGAACTGCAATAAATGGGGCAGAACAGATCATAAGCTACTGGACTTATGACAGATCATTTCTTGTAAAGTCAGTATATATTTGTGTCAAAAACGGGTGCACTGCTTTTTAACACACCACAGAGAGACAGAGCACAGTGTTTCTGTTTGCAAAGATCTCACACAACAAACTAACACTATTTCCAAATAACAACCCTATCTGACTACACAGCTGCAAGTACCTCTGTTGATGCTGATACAAAGAAAAGTGCATTAACACAGAGAGAGTTTGGGAATCCCAGACTCTCTTTTCCAAGGTCCCAGTTGTTACTTTATTACTATTACCATCTCAAAATCCTAGTGAAAAAGCTAGGGATTTAAAACAGATTATCAACATTATAGCAACATTTGTGGAACTTGGATGTAAGTACGAAAGTTGTAAGAGGGAAGATTTCGGAAGAATTACTTGAAAGACAGTCTGTGCATGCTCCTAGAATGCTTAATGCTTCTCTAGCAAAGTTTCAGTTTAGTTTTACAAGTATGGCATCATTTTCACATTAGCACATTATGTGAAACATCATCCTGCTTTCCCAAAATAGCAACTCTAAAGAGTTCCATGGTATATGTCCTGCTGATGAAACATGGGTTTATGAGCAATACAAAGAATCAATAGGATGCTTGCACTCCACACATCATCCCAAGAACAAGCTCACTGCAGCTCTCTGCCTACACAAGTGCTGTTTGCCAGTTAATAAACAAGGAGACATAAATACAGCTATACCACAGCACATAAGTTCAGCTGAAGTAGGAACATACAGCTGAAACTGTCCAACAAAATGTTTCAAAATTCAATAGTCTGCATACAACTTTAGAAAAGGGAAGCTAAGACTCAGAAGTACATGGATCATGAAGTTTTAGCTTCTCTCCTCCAACAGGCATATGAGAGAGGGAAGGAAAGAGATAAAAACAAGGCATGCTTTCTACCCTCTCCCTTCTTCCACTAAATGTAGAGAAGCCCCTCCACAAGCCAGCAGTAAGCTTGGGCTCCACCTGAGGGCATCATCTTGACACAGGGACACACATTATGTATATATGCAGTACTAAATCCCCCAATATGAATATTAATGTATACCCTCCATACTTTAAGGTTCCTGTAACTGGAACTTAGGCAAAGCAACACAGCTTGTGAAGAGATACCAGTCATTGATATAACTGGAACTTCAAAAGCACTAAAGATAAATTTCTGGCAAGGTGGACCCCATTCCTTTTCATGGAAGTGTGAAAAGGTAGTCAACATACTGTGATACCCATTCCTAACATATTATGAAACACATCCTAGTCTTCTATTCGATAAAATATCACTATTTTTCCACATGACAAGAAACACACACAATCAGAGAGAGAACTGGAATAATAAAAAAGTCACCTTGGTCCATGGCTAGGGTGAAGGTGCATGGCTATAGCTCAACACACAGCTGAGAGAGATCCTGATTACATGGCTACAGCAGAAGCATCCTAAGCACATGGCTGTAAGTCCAAAAATGTTTATACCACAGAGTCCAACATGCTTCCATCATACAAGGAAAATGTTTTTCTCATATAATAATTACACAAGAGGGAGTGCCCCATCAACAAACCTAGGCAGTCTTACAAATCACTCCCCGCCTACAGCTGCAGGATCTTTGAGGCAGCAACGAGCTGGCCTCTTTCTGGAAGAATTATGCAGCCCAGGTTGGATATGACTTGCAAGACCTTATAGTGGGCAAACCCACTGCAGAGGACCAAAGGAGAAGTATTGCATATATTGCACAGTTTCTAAGCTATCCCCACCACCCTCAGCAAGGTGAACTGCTATATTCCCAGCAATTTTCCACTACAGTATCTATTTCCCAGGAGACAGGGACTAGGCGTAGTTAAAATAATCAAACCCCAGTTCGTAACATCCTGCCCTCCTTTCTGCACTGGGAGCACCATTATGCTGCTGGTATGCATTACTGAGCCTCTCACTATCAAACGTACAATTAAGTTCAGCTTCTAAAAGCTCTACCTGTAATTGGAGCCAGCTGCAACCTTTCTGACACATACTAATTGCCAGTAATGATTTAAGTGCAGTAAATTCACATGCTGCAATTGTTTTAAATAAAGGAATCTCTCCCAGCTTTTCCCTGAGAAAAATCTGTTAATCTTTGCTGCTGACTTATCAAATCCTCTAGTCACCTGTTTGCCATCATTTTCATGAGCTGATAACGTGTTTATTAGAGCCATAATATGCAGGTGGAAGCGTAAAGGTCTCATTTGGGGGAGTATGAATTCTGTCTCATATATCTGTATGGAAAAGCTTGGTTTCACTATTCAGCTGTGCCTGAGAAAAGAATAAGTTCCAAAATAGTATCTTTTATTCTTTTCAAATGGAATATTAGTTCTTTTAAGCTCAGTACGTATCTCAAAATACCATTTGGATGAGCAAGACAAGTTGGTTTTTGTTAAGCCGCAGATATCATCACTTCCTATGGAGAATCTATCCAGCCTTAGTCAATTTCAGCTTAATTGTATTTCCCTTTAATTATGTTTCATATATAAAAGCAAGTTCTACAAAATAATAAAATGCCATATTCATTCTATTAGGCTGGTTTAAGAGTTTTTCCCCACAGACTATTTTAGTTTCCTGCAGAAGACCTGACCTGAGGTACTGCAGACAACACACTTCTGGCAGAATGAACTCAGTATCTCCCTCAAAGTTTTGCTCTCCTTTCTGCAGAGTTTGGGAGGTTCTGGGGGGGATTTCGGGTTTGTTTTGGGTTTTTTTGGAGGGGGGTTGGTTTCTAAAACATGTTAATGAAATTACTACAGTTTGGAAATCAGTGCACAGGGTTTATCAGTTTACTTTTTTTACCAGTGAGTTACTTCAGAGTGGACATAGCAAATGTATGTGCTGCTGCAGCTAGGCTCACCAGCCCTTTGGCTGGTGTGTGATGTACTGATTGCCCTTAGCTCCTGCGGCAGAGTGTACTAAAACCCAGCCTTAATTGGGGTCTACCCCAGGTATCTGCCAACTCCAGAAAGATGTTCATATCTTCTGCTTCCCCTGTGAGATTGCAGGAGAAAAAAAAATAAAAAGTACGTATGAACCAGATGTGAAGCAAGGATACTCCACCAAGTATCTTTAATTGCATGAAAGAGAAGAGAAATAAGAACCAAAAGTACTGACCAGCCACTCAAGGAATCAAGACAGATATTTCACGTGAAAGAGCAAACCTGCATCCAAAGAGAAAATATAAGAGAAAGAAAATAAACTGTAAACAAGAAGCCAAGTGAAAACGTAAATTATGTTTGGGACAGCCAAACTTTCCAACTGCAAGAGGAATTTCATCTGAATTAGGACTCCTTGACTTGGCTCTTGAGAAGGTGAAGTAAGGGCCTAATGCTAGGACAGTAAACGGTTTACTATAAAACAAATCTAGCATATAATAATTTCCTTCCACAATTCCCATGACTTGTGGCACAGACCCAAAACGTCTTCCATGATTCACATCCAAACCTCCCAGGAGAGATGTGATGGCCAAATTGTTAGTTTCAGTGTATGAGTAGTTTGGGTGAAATGACAAATGCTGACACTCAGTCACACTGTGGAGAAGAGATGACCACAGTTACGAGAGGACGGCAGAGCTCCACTGTCAGTTTATTATTAGCATCTTAAATGTGTGTAAAAAACACTGTGTTTTTTTAAGGTAAATAACATTTTCCTACCTAACTGGCCAGTCCTTAGGGACAATTTGTTAGTCATTCCACAGCATGGGCCAATTCCTCTTTTTCAGAGAGGAGAACAGAATGTCTCAGCAGATCCAATAGTCCAACAGGCTGATATTCCGAGGTGCCTTACAACTCCTAAAATCTGCTTCTGTGCCCAGTAATCTTCTGAATCTGCATTTTATACAAACTCTGAGGCAGTGCTGACCATGCCCAGACTAACACCTCCTGGAATAGCTTTCCCTACCGCTGAAAACCTTGCCAGAGTAAATAATGCACCAGTTTGCTGATGCAGCCTATTCCAGAACTCCTCCTAGCTTTAACCTTTCCAAACAGTCTCTGAATTTGAAAATACAGCTAATCTGTGGCTTCAGCTAGTTCAAATTATGCATTCCAAATTTCATGTTTATTGTTATTTATCCCCTTTTTCTTTCTGTTTGCAGATTAATCACAGATCAATCCATCAAATCATAGAGAAACAAGTCCCGTCCTCACAGTCTCTGCCACTACTCATTGCTTCTGACACAAAAAAACACCATGAGTTGTTTGCTCCTTGTCCCTGACTGCATGGCTGAAACTCTTGAACCTAGGAGAATACCAACAAGTATCAAATAATGTATGCACCTTTGGCACAGATTTGCAGAAAAAAAGAAGAAGCATTTCCACTAAAATCTGTGAGCATTTTGGATCCATCAGTCTTTCTAAAAATACCTCCTAGATACCCCAGTATTAGCAAAAGAAAAAAAAAAGTAGAGAATACAAAGAGGAAAAAGATGAAGAAAGAAATGGAAAAACATTGCAACATCTGACTGTAAAAGCTGTCACTGGAAAGATCGTATTATGCAGTTAGCTGTATCTAATGACCTCACCTAAAACTTGTGGCAGTTAGAGATAATTCAACAGTGGAAAGCAGAAAGGCAGAGGTATGCCTCAGATGACCAGCAACATCCTTTTTTTTCTCTCTAGCAGTTCCTACTTCATGTGCGGTGTCCCGCACACCCAGAGGACCAAGAGCTCCGAGAAGGACCAGCAAGCCAGTTATTCCTGTTTTTGAAGGGGAAGTAAGGGCAGAGACAAGAGGAGGCGAGAACAGTGGTGACCACTGGCAAAACAGAATTTGAAGAGCAAGATTTCCTGATTGAGGTTGAAAGAAAAGAGGACTAAAGAAAGAACCATGTCTCCTTGGATATTTTCTGACACTCCCAAAAATATATCTAAACAGCATCAGTCTTATCAGCTAGAGACACTGAGAAATGGAGGTAAGCCAGAGGACAGCCACGTGAGCAAAAGAGAGCAGGGGACAGGCAACGCAGAAAGCTCACACTAGTGCACAGCAGGGAAAAGCATCTGCTGCTTACTTCCCAGGCAGATCCTCGAGGATGGAGAAAGGAGAGGAGTACTTAGAGACAAAGCGGGCCATGCCTGAAACCCTGGATGCTAAATAAACATTCAAGGACACGATGGAAAGGAGTTCCTTAGAGCCATTACAAAACCAGCAGTGCTTATAGGATTAGGAGTTCAGTCTGGGCCAAGGCACCCCAGCCCAGCTTGCCAAACTTGGAAGTGGCTCCATATGAACCTAAGCAGCCTCTTATCTTCCTATCTGATGGGCTCTTAACGCAATTCCCGTCTCCCATGTGTGAACAGACAGTTGTAATGTTATGTTCTTACTTGCTGTACAATACCAGCACTGTAATAGCAGTAGAAAGGCTGGAGAGAATTCAGGACAAGAACTAAGGATTTAAGAAAAATGCCTGGTTAATTGTCATTAATGAAAAACCCTTCACAAAGTGGCAAGTTTCTGTACGCTATTTATCACGTGAACTTCCCTTGAAAACAAACAACTGCTGGCCCCCTGAGGACTTTTCCAACAGTCACAGAAGATATCTAATGAGGCAACGTTTAAGAGACCTAATTATAAGAAAAAAATAAACCTTGATAACCATCTTATCCCACATACAGCTCAAATATGACTCAGAGTTTATTTTAACAATCCTCACAGGTTAACACAGCACAGTTGCACTGTTGCAAATGCAGCTACTGCAAGATCATGAAGAGCTGGGAAATTACCCACAACAGGATGCCTGACCAAGCAGAGGTGAAAGAACAGAGATGTGCTATGGAGGGCTGAAAATAGTAGCCCTGAGAAAGCAGGGCTTTGCCTTGCAAACTAATATCATTATACCAATTTTGGCCACTTTGCTCTGATCACCTGTGTCAACAAGGCATTTCCTCTGTTCTGTACCTTGAGCCACATTGCTGCACCTGCCCTTGAGGGAGGAGTTATTGGATTAACTCAGCTTCCTCTTATCTGTGTTTACTCACCAAAACTACTCTGCACAGAAAACTCCCTGAATCAGTCCCAGAGCTGCAGTTTCACTCATATGCAAAAACTCAGATGTAGCATTAAACATGCAGAGCTGAAAAAAAAAAAAAAAAAAAAAAAAAAAAAAAAAGAAAAAAAAAGAAAAAAATATGACCTCATTGTGAGTAACCACCACA
>JBCJKH010011634.1:16303-31035 GCA_039877255.1 Loriculus beryllinus | reverse complement strand
ATTGGATATAAGGAAGAAATTCTTTCCTGTTAGTGTGGTGAGGCACTGGAATGGGTTGTCCAAGCAAGTCGTGAGTGCTCCATCTCTGGCAGTGTTCAAGGCCAGGTTGGACGAAGCTTTGGGAGGCATGGTTTAGTGTGGGGTGTCCCTGCTCATGGCAGGGGGGTTGGAACTAGATGATCTTAAGGTCCTTCCCAACCCTAACGATTCTATGATTCTTATTTTTCTTCCCAATGCCTGACTGTCCTTCTCGTGTTCTGCAAGACTCTGATTGTGAATTCAAGTCTGCATTCATGACATTGATTTATAAACTTTCCTTATTGAATTTCTTTCCCTTCTCTAGCATTACTCTGTGCTCCTGCAGTTTTCTGTTATGTGCTGTTAATAACGACACATGCTGTGTCAGGCATGTGATTTTTTTCAAAGGTCAGATCAATTTCAAGCTACTCTGTGCAAATTCATTTCTAGTTACCATATACCAAAACAATCCAGATCCATAAAATATCTGAGATTTCACCTATTTCTTGCTCTCCTTTTAAGTAGAAATGCTTATCTTCCTCTACTTAGCTTTTGTTGTTTCCTTTTCTACAGTTCAGTGTGAATCTAGATTTTGCTTCACTGATGTACTTAATTTGTGAAAATCGGATCAGAAAAGAACTTAGTAATAACACTGAAATCTATTGTATTCAATGACAGAGACAGCAGCTATGAAGTATGCAATAGTGGTATTATAACCTGAAAAAAAGTCTCCGCGGTCCACAGAATGTTACAGCATGAAAACAGCTGGAGAGTAAGGGAGTTAAATACTTAAATATGATTACCTAGTCTTAAAGCACTGAACTATATCTTAATGGATAGAATTGCCTCTGAAAAAGAAGATAATAAAATAGTGTGAAGAACTGTGATTCAGTTTTGTGAAGGTGTTTATACCTTAAAGCTTGTTTTATTTCTGACCACCAATGAAAAGCAAACCTTTGGAATGTTTCTCTGCTGGGAACAGACCCTGACTATGCGGCAGCTGTTGGATGGCTGGCACTGGAAGCCATGGCAGAACCATGAGCTGCAGAGGTATGTTCTCAGGGCCTGTGGGCAGTGAGCCATGTGTCAGCATGTTGGAAGGGCTACTGAGGAGCCAGGCAGAGAGCCCAGCAGCAACGCAGGAAGATTTTGAAGTCTTCCTGGTAGCAGTTAGGCTCAGTTTCTGTCAGCTTTGTCTCTGGTTTAATTCTATTTAAACTGAAGAGGTTGAATTAAAAAATATCAATTTAGAGACACTGGCTTTCTTTGGCAAGATATTATTTCATTGAAGTGGGGTTTTTTAACATCAAGTGGACACGTGCCCAAAGTTTTGGTAGTGCGGGGGGTGCATGAATGGCTTCTACACAGGTGCCGCCCTGTGCCAGACACAACTGTTCCAGCCAGCTGCAATTAATCTGGTGCAGTGAAACACACAGCTGAGGCCATCACCCAAGATGATAGTACCTTTGTAGAAACATACTCAAGAAAGGGCAAAAAAACCCTACAAGGTCAGAGGCGAAGGAGGCTTTCCAGGTGCCAGGGCAGAGGTATTCCATCATAGACCACAGAGGACCTACACTGGAGCAGATGGATATTCCCAATAGCAGCTGTAGCCCCCGGAGAGCAGACAGCAGAGCAGGGGACGATTATGAAATCTAACCAAAATCAACCACTGCCTAAACCGCCTTAATTGAAATCACAGCAAAGTCCGTTTTATGAGATGGATACTGCAATCTTCTCTTTACTTTGTGGAGTACTTCTTCTTCCAAGTGATTCTCAGCTACAGAAAAAAGACATATAGTTAGTTAGATTCTGTCATTCAACAAAGTTCCTCTCCTTATCTGCTATAATTAATCACTGGCTTCAAAAGCAAAATTGGATGTCCGTATGTTAGCCTTCTTTGATGAATAAAAACAATAGGTTTCTTCACCATTTTTAGGCTTTCGTCCTTCCCTCTTTTAAAGCAAAATTAATAATCTCAAAGCAGAAAATGGTTTAAAGTTTAAGGCTACTTGATTTATAATCAGCCACTGAAATTGCAAGGAGACATAAATTTAACAGCAAAATTGTGAGGCTACCAAATAAATTACAACTGCATCAGTGATTTAATGTGTCTAGAAGTGCAAAGGTATTTAAATAATAGGTAACGTTTGTCTTGCTAACCTGTACCCAGTGTATTTCCAATGTTAATAAAAATGGAATAATGATTGTTCTTCTAGAGGGAAAAGAAATTTTAAAACAGCAAAGGACTAATATAGTTTAATATGAACAAGATTATAAAGAAATCAAGATAAAATAAAAGATACAACTATAACAACATAGCAGGTCTTCTGTTTCTTTTTGGAGAAAGCTCACATCATATTATTCGTAAGTTTTCCCAGGTTTTGTTGAATGATTCACCCTTTGTCAGATAAAGACTTTTGTATAACAGGATGAAATATTTTGGCCTGTAATTTTCACTTAGCCCAAAATCACATGTTCGGTGACAACAAATTTCATGCCTGACTGTACGTGTAAAAATTTATGAACACTTAATATTTTTAAGATATATTAGATCATTCTTTTTATCCCCGAAATTTTCACTTGCTTGAAAAGTGCTATTTCAAAATCTTTTTAATAAGCAATTTAAAGCTATTTAAACCTAAACTTTTTTGACATAAACAGTTCTAGTATCTTTGTTATGAAAAACAATTTTTCTAGGTTATAAATATTTCCCCAATATTTAAAAGCTATCCCAATCAAATATCATAATTACATGCTAGAGAAACAGGTGAACAAAGAAAACATATGTTCAACCTATGTTTCAATGTAGCCTCATAAAGGTCTCCATTTCTCTTAGTAAAAAAAAAGAAAAAAAAAGAAAAAAATATGACCTCATTGTGAGTAACCACCACAAGCCAAGCTGGGTGAAGTCACTGGGGATTTTTCTTTCCAGCACGCCCACACTGCTGGGACTCTTTCAGAGGGACAGACACCTGCAGCGCTGCTGGGCACAGGAAGACCTTTCTTCCCCACTTTCCCTGAACTAGGGGAGAAGAAAGTGGGTAACCAACAAAACAGACAAGGAAATGGGTACAGATATGTTACTTTTGCTGCCTGCGCTGGGCCAATTGGGTGAAAATAATAATTAAATAATAATTAAAAGAAGGGGGGGGGGAAGGTGGAATCATAAGAAATTCTGCTTGCTAACACCACTGCTGGCTCTCCTCCAAACCCATGACCCTGACAACATGTCACTGTAGGATTGCTGGGCAAGCTGCTACAGTTACTGAAGCAAGAGAGAGAAGTCCCCAGATTTCCTACTGTGCGTAATTTTGTATATCAAGAGCTAACCACAAACCCCCAGAGACAGCTCTTGGTTTTAATCTTAAAAGGGGCCAAAAAAAAGAAAGAAAAGAAAATTTAAAAAAAAAAAAAAAAAGCCACACAACCTTTAGCTTTAAAGCAGTAAGTTCTGATGGCCAAAGATACCAGGGTTCAGCAATATTTTGTTAAGTAAAGCAGCCATTCAACCCAGAACTGGAAATAAAACCTCAGGACTACCCAATTGCTGAGATGGAGTGAAATGAAGTTCCTAATGAGTCTTCCCACCAAACAATCAGCTTTTTCAAGGTGAGCAGAGATTTCAACTGAAAGATAAACAGGAAACTGTTAATGACAATCTTAAAAGGTTAGATAAGAAAACAGGTGCCAAAGTACCTTATATTTATCTACTTGGCTTTCACCTGCAGCTACTTGTCACTTCTCACTGCCTCCTCTGTGGACCTTTAATGACCCACCATATTGCTTAAGGAAGCCTTCATGTAAGTCGTTTGTGTTAAAGAACCGTAAATTCATATCTACTTGTGAAAAAAAAGAAAATGTTCTCCTTAAAGGCAAAGGAAGCTTTCGGCCATTTCTCTCAACTGAAAATGGTGTTTTGCCTCTGTTGAGACCATTCTCTAATAGTGTGAGTGTTGTACTTATGTCAAAAGCAGTGACTTTCATCTTAAACCCTGGAATTCAACAGTTACTCTTTCAATACATGCACTGAAGCTTTAACATACTGATTTCTAAGGGGCAGAGTTCCTTTCACAGCATCCTGAAGCTCAGGAAGCTCTCATTGTGACACGTGGACCAATATAAAATTCACCAAAGACAAAGCAGACTGATGCAACTGGTGCAAGTTTAAAGCTGCATCTTGCACCTTTCAAAACCCTTGTGCCATTTCTACTGACAGTCCAGTGAACCCTGGTCAAAACAAGCCTATACCCACAAGTATGCCAAACTGCAATTTCAAACAAATATGCCACCATTTACCAAAAGCCAGCATATCAGCACACTGAAACATTTTCTCAACCTATATTTCTAAGTACTTACAGCAGCGCTTCTGAAGTCCCCTTCTTCTATCAAGTGGAAAATTTCTGAGATTCCAAAGGCCCACACGTGACTTGGCTAGAAAAATGCAAGGCCCAACCTTTTAGCACACAGGCCACCCACATGAACAGATCACTCACAGGACCTGGGATATGAAGTCTGAACTCACAAATAAATCAAGAGTTTGATCTTGGGCAGGTTTAGCAGAGCTTAAAGTCACATCTAGGGAGTCAAACAGACTTGACCAGAATACTCTGGCCCATTGCAGCTAAAGCTTTGTGACAGGAGAAGACAATGATCAATACTGAAGAATAACAGGAACATAGAGTGGTGGCAGAGGTGTACTGGAATAATAGACGTTTTGTGTTGTAGGGGAAGAGGAGATGAGAAAACACAATTTCTCAGCAAGGGTAAGAAAATTAGGACAGAAGTGAAAAAGAGTAGTTGACAAGCAAAGAGTATGCTCAAATAAAAACTGAATTGAGAGGTTCTCCACACCTAGAACACAGAATGTATATAACGTGTTGTGATGCCTTAGTACTGCATCATTTTCTGGTTCTCCGTAAGTTTACATAGCTGTAAGGCAACAGTTTTCCTTGATAAAATCATTCAGCAAGCAGGTTTCTAGCAATTCAATTGACTTTTAAAATAAACACTAGCACAGCTGATTATAAGCACCTACCCATGCTGTAATTGCTGCCATGTTCAGATACACAGGAGTATAACACTACCTTCAATAACAATACCAGGAAAATTACATTAGTTTTCTGAGTCAAGCAAAGTCTTGCTTTCAGCTTGAGGGCATTCATCTGTCTGCCTGTAATATGGGAACTTCTTAATGTCATCTCCAGGCAAGCCCAGTGTTCAGGATAGGTTCTACAAATCAAAGCACAGATCATATGATTTTGATGACAATCCATTCACCCAAAGAGGAAAGTGCAGGATGCCTGCAATTCCTCACCTCTCCCCAGCCAAACCAATACCTTTATTTCCCCCTGCAATGGCTGAAAAGAAAAATAACAATTGCTATTAACCATCTGCTTTCCACCCCATCACAGCTAAACTGTGGGCAACTGCGTAATTTACTTCTTTTTGCTCTGCCTGGGAGATAAGACTGGTGTGAAAGAAAAGTATTCCCAGCTCCTAGCACAGGAACAAATAAGGGACCTTCCGCAAATGAGAGGGAGGTGAGAGAGATAAGGAAGTCCCTACTTCCTGGTAGAGAAGAAAACTCCAAGCATAAGAGGGTAAAACTGCAGGCAGCAGGAATGCTTAAAGAAGCACTAGATTGGAGAGGAGCCTAGAAAGATCCCACAAGGGGAAAAGCATGATGCAAGGAGCTCTCAGTGCCACATTCAGGGCTGCAGAATACACACCACATGGTGATTTCTAACAATATTACATCTTTCCAAAACTAGTTAAAAGGGCCCCTCTGACAGCCTGAGAACTTTTTATGAGCCAGATTTGGTGAAAGAAGTGTGTTGAAATGAATTCAGGAGGGATGCTGGACTTACTCTGTGTCATGAAGAGCACTGGAGAGGAAGAAAGAGATGGGGTAGGCAAAGATACAGGCTGACTGTCACACCTGGGGATAGTCAAGGAGCACAGTGTTGGCCTGCACGTATGCATCTAAGGGCTGATGCTTGCTGACAGAGGCCACACTTTCACCTCAGGGTAGCTAACATACATGTCAGCTACCTTAAGGTAAAAAAATAGTGACGATGAGGCACTACAAGTTTTACCATGAGGTGACCTGCCAAGAAGAGTGTTGTACCCCTGCCTGGGATTGACCTGAGGGAGTTTACCTCATGGTAAAACAAATGTGTGCTGTCTTCACTAAGCTTTTGTATTCAGACAGTTGACATGTACCTTTGTTACCCTGAGGAAAAAACACTCAAGTTCTTCTGACAGTGAAAATATGATGATTCACATCTAGGTAGCCTATTCAGGAAACTGAAACTATTTTGCACTGGCTTTGGCTGTTACTAATATTTTTTCTTCACTTACTTTCCCTTAAAAATAATTTGACTAAAGCACAGATGTATATGCACACCAGACTGCTTCTGCAAAATCTGCAAAGAATTTCTTTATACGCTGCAAATTTACTTCACAAAGACCTGCAAGCACCAAGCAAGTCAGTGCAGTTTTGATTTCTGCACATCTCTAAATGTTTCACCATGTCGTTGTCTTGCAAACAGTTAAGGGGAAATTAATACAAAACAAATTTTTTACCACTATCACTCTGGAGGAATAACCCATCTTCTTATTTTAATTTAAAATAGACCTCATTGTTCAGCATTTAAAAAAAGTAATTAGAAGTCAACATGCAGGTGAAAACCCTTTCATATATACATAACCCCTTAACATTCTGCTCATGTGCAAGTATTGCAACATACTTGACAAATACATACTAAACTTGTCACAAGCAGCAATTATTGAGAAGAAAGCTAAATTTTTGCATAAAGCCCATATTATTAAAACATTATTGGAAGGCTCCACACTAAACTAATTGGGTAGCATTTTCATATTCCCTGCATCACTCAATACATATGCTGGACGATAACGGTAAGCACTTCAGAGTAAAGGCTGGCCCTTCCTTGTTTAAGCCAGTACTGTAAATATTTTTACAGTGATCAGTGACAACTAGTAGCAGTGATTTGTAAATCTTTGATAAAGGATTTTAGAGAAAGGTCTTCTAAAAAAAAAAAAAAAAAAAGTTTTTTAATTAGAGCAATCTTAGTCTTTCTGTACAAATGCAGAACAGGAATTTGATTGCTTTTAATGTACCTCATTCAACCAGGAAAGATACAACAGGCTGGTCAAGTTTCCTCCCAGTCCTCTTCCACATTCTCCTACCCCAGTAAAATGACCTTTCCCATTCCTCGGTACCACAGGCAGCTGGCTGATGGATATGACTGGTGGCTGCTCCAACTACAAATCTCTAAAAGGTTGTGCATCTGTACACAGTCATCAGAAACACATGGCGTGCCAGCTACAAGCGTCTTGTACTCAGTGGTAGATAAGCTTTCAGCTGGTGCCCCCGGCATTTCCCACCAGGATAACAGAATGCATCTGCAGGCACACCCTGGCCAAGATCCAACGCTTCACATCTGCCCTGCATCAAGTGAACCACCATTTCAGATGCCTGTACCCTTTGCATGGCCAAGCTAGGACTTCAAGAATGTGGGAGATCTTTGCAGCAACATAAGTCTCCAGGAAGCTGGATCGTATACCAGGTAGGGGTTAAGAAGGCATATGAAAACATCTAGCTTCATGCCTAGATTCTCCTCTCAACCACCACCACCCCCATATACCCACAGACACACACACACAAAAAAAGGTTTTTAGGCCTCCAACAACATGAACACTCAATGTCTGGGTAGAAAGAATTTTGCAGTTGCAACTAGTGCAGCCATGAAGCGCATACAAACCACCTTATCCATCTCTCAGAGTGCTTCAAACAGCAGCATTATCCCACTTGATTCATTTTTAGATCACGTAGTTGCTCTGAGTTGGGACATGCAAAGACAGTATTAGCAACCAATATACAATGCAGTAAAATATGGCCTGGATTTTCTCCTATTTGAAAGGTTTGGGTCAAGTTTCCAAACATTACTGTACTGATAAAAGAGCTAAAAAATTAGCATACTTGTGAGGGCCGAGATTCTCAATGCCATTACCTTCATCCAGGAACTAGAAAAACATCAAATATCACAAAAATCACAATAAAAAATCACAAGGGAAAGCAACGGACAATCTAACGGAAGACCAAGTCTGCCATGCAACATTAGTCGATCACTCATGTCCAGCATCACACTCCTAGCAGAGGCATTTAATCACTGCCTCAGATTTAGAGAAAGACACCCCATAATGCACCTGGCCAATTACAAAATGCTGTATATGGATAAGGGAAAATCCTTCCTGATCCCTACAGAGACTAGCCAATGTCCTGAAATACGAGATTTAATTAAGCCTGTCTTATTACTTCAAACGCTACAACTGCTCATAACATTTTCTAGGCCCTTTCCAATCCAGCACGGCATTCATATTTACAACCTCCCATGGCAAAAAGTCCACCAGATGAACCTCAAACTGTGAGGCACCTTCTGTGGTTGAATTAAATTTACTGGCCCTTTTGCCTCATTTTCTTAACACAAAGCCATACCAGGCAGAAATGTATGGCTTTTCTTATAACACCACCTACCTTAGACAGTCACCCCCAAGTCCAAACATCTGTTGGCCTGCTGATAGAGTGGGGAAGGTTAGAGAAGGAAAGAAGGCTGGTTTCGATGGTGAACCAGCAACACAGTCCCTTCTCAAGCTTGCCCAGGAAACTCTTGAGTTTACCTGCATGTGAAAAATTAAGATTGTATCTATAATGGGACAACTGCTAATAAAACCCAATAACTAATTATATTACTGTTACTTTAACATCCCCTCTGGAACATCCTCTGCTTTCTGCCTCTGCAATCCCACAAAAATTCACCGTTAACACGTTGAAAGCAGCAGATAAGAGAGAAATGCTAAACCTTAGGTCCAACTATAAAGAGGAAAGGAAGGAAGGAAGAGGGAAGGCTACAAGTTAATAATTGTTCAGAATCTGAAGTCTACAGTAAAGAGGGAAATAGTTTTGTTCTGTTAAACAAACACCTCACTAATGACAGGGTCTCTTGCCCATTTCCCACAATCCTCTAGGTAAATTAAAATAAAAGGATTTCTAGCTTCAGCCTGTGCCTTACGCAAAGTCAATTCTGAAGCAAATTACTTCAGGGGGGTGGAAAGAAAAAAGGGAACTGAAGGGAAGTCAATTCAGAGAAGAAAATGTTGCAGTTTTGGAAATTCTCCTCCCTGAAATTACACAGTACCTCATTTTAGAAGCTCCGGAGTAATGTTTCAGCAGTCCTGGAACTGAGTGAGACCCTTGGCAACAACAGCTGACAATCAGTCCCAACCGCGGCTGCACTGCTGCAGAGCCAGTGAGGCCGGAAGCCCTGCAGCTCATTGCCTCCATACTGCAGGGACCACATTTGAACTGGAGACAGTTTTCTACAGGGGAAACTGAAATTTCCAATGGAATTGTTTTTTTATTTTTTTATTTTTTTTATTTTGAAGGATTTAAACTTTTTCCTGTAAATCTTCTTGTAAATGACAGAGAAGCAGCATACCACCAAAGCAGAGTGAGGTGCTGAGCAAGACACCATGGCTGGAACAGTTGCCCAGTGAGCAGAGGCTGCGCTAGGTGGGCTTGTTCAACCTGAAGAAGAGATGGCTTTGAGGGCACTAACAGCAGCCCCCCATTCTTATGAAAAGGTTATCAAGGAGATGGAGGCAGGTTCTTCACAGCAGTACATAGTGGGATGACAAGAAGAATAAGTTCTAAGAGGTGTTCAAACTGGATCTCATAGTCATTCTCATCATCATCTGTGCCTCTTGATCTGCAGTTTGTGTGACTAGAGAGCTCATCAAGTACTTCTGTTATCTGACATTTGTTTATAAACATTTCTACAGCATTCACAAATGCTGTGCAAACAGTGCACTAACAATAATGAATCAAGGCTTCTGGAACATCCAGAGCATAGCCTGCAGCCACTGACTCCCTTCAAGGCCTGAAGAGTGTCCACCCCTCCTTTTAGTTGTCTAGTCCTATGAATTGTATCACCTGTGATACTGAGGGGTCTGTTTGACCTCCCGTAATGCAGCATGGTACTGGTAGGCTTTACATTATTATTGTTAGCTATCTAAAAGTTTTGAGGAGCAAGTGGAGCAAATGGGACAATCTTTTTTAGGTATTAAATACTTTTCTTTCTGTTAATGTCATTATTGTTAAATTTGCTGATATCAAGTAAGTGCATAATATCTAATGAATGTTCAGCACACAACAATATATTGGTTCATATGGGTCCTGAGGTCATTAAAGTCCAACACAAAATATATGAAATCATTGCAAAGATTCTAATAAAACTTTATGGGCTTTGGAGCACTCAGAGCAGGAACTGCAGATTGCTGCGATTTTAAAGAACCCCGTGATTTTCCCATTTGGCAAAGCAAAATGTCAATAGGAACCCAGGTAACAACAAACGTACAGCCTTCAGACTTTTCACTGTCCTATACAACCACGCTAATTGAGCACATCTCACTTTTCAATGTACTGATCTCCACAATACCCTCGGCAAGATGAACACAACATCCCTGTTTTACAGAAGCCAAAGTGAGGCAGCAGAAAACTGTGATATGTTGAAAACCATACAATGACCAGAGAACTGAATCCAGATCTCCCAAGTCTCAGGTCAGTGTCTAGACCTGGTAGACACTGTTAGCATATATTTTCTTTTAAAAATTAAGGTGTTTTCATCCTCAGAAAAGGTTTGCATATTCTCTCAATTTACCAAGAGCTCAATTTGTCAAAATTTAGACATCTGACTGAGATGCAGCCCAATAAATGTTCAAAATAGATCACTTTTGAACACTGTGAAATAGAATCACCTTGGAACTTTTTAATTGCATGTGCTTTTTCTACCATTTTATTTCCATTTTTGTACAGCAAGAATAAACCTTTGCTTGTTAAATAAATACAGAAACTGGGGTGATGGTGTCTAGAAACTGCAAGATTAGACAAGCAAAATCTACCACAACACCTGCTGCTCTTCTAGATGCCCCCCACACAAAGCATTTTTAGCAAGAATTACTGAGTCAAGAGGTATCTAATTAAGACTAGTTCATGTGCTTTCTGAGCCTGACCCAGGTGCAGCAGTGAATATGCTAGTTAAAGTTTCAGTTTTCTAGCTCACCTTTTTTAATGAAACAACAATTTTCCTGTCAAACAACAGTTTTAATTGAAGTTTTTTTGAGCAGTCCTATTGCCAAGTGCTCTCAAGCCCTTTTAATTAACTGAGTAAGGATATTTAGGATCTCTAAGTGCTCGATACTTTTGTACTTGATGCTTTAGGATCAACATAGCATCATACTTAGAGCCAGAAAAGTAGTTCCAAGTAGCACAAAACCTAGAAGTGTTGATTCACATTCACTGGCAGATTTAACTGGGACGGATGAAGCATTTACTGTTGACAGCTGTTGCCTGTGTCCCTCCGTTGGAAGCTGCCATCTCAGGGACAGTTTAGCAGAACAAGTATCCCCCCTTGAGTCAGCAGGGTTTGCAGCCTAAAATCTGCAGGAGCTCACATGAGTAGAGAAGGCTATAAGCTTTCCTGGCTGGGGTGCAGGCACACATCCCGTTCAGCCAGCCCTGTGGCAAGGCAGCATCCCCAGTGGAGGGTGTGGAAGATAGCTGGGAGCCGTTTCTGCTTCGGCTGTCACTGACTGAACTCTGTCACCAAGCATGAGTCAACACCCAAAGCCAGTTAGCTGGCTGCTAGCATATAGGTCTGCTGGTTTATAAAAAGGAATGACCCTATAAAAATAGCTAGGGCTCAAACTTTCAGTGTGCACATCTGTTCTTGAAGACAGACCCTAAGGTCACTTTGAATCATGGAATGAAATATATGGATAGTGAAATCCAAGAAAAATGACTGCCTTTCCCCTTGTGTCTGAACTTTTATCTGCTCATCTGAACATTTTGCAAAAACCAACAGAAAACCTATTACAAAGATTGCTGGTGCATGAAATGATTGAGAAATATTTGCAGTTTGAAAGCAGTTTCACTTCCTGCCTGATACCACAAAGAAGCTTTTTAATAAAGTTAACATCACTGTTACTTGTTTTACATCTCTATGTCTTTATTTTGTCTATTTTAGATTTCTTGAATTCTTATGCTAAAACAAAAATAAAAACAAACAAAAAAAAAAAAACCAAAACACACCAACCCAGCTGCTAAAGCCAGAAGTTCATGGCTTTTCATTGTAAGCCACGCTGCTGATACTGTAATAATGTTTCTTACAATAATACCTTGTGCTTACATTGTAAGGCAGTTTCATCCAAATATTTTAATGCATGCTACCATTTTTAGTTAAGCTATCTAAATATATGCATACCATCTTACAGGTGGGCAGACTGAAAGATTTTGTGACCCTTTCCACAACATAGAGGCTGAGAAAACAGGTTGTGGAGTCCTGAATCAAAATACCCCAGGAACCATTAAACTACACTGCCTGTGCAACACCTATTCACAGCAGTTAAGTTCTCGAGCTGGTAGAATACTAATTAAATTAATTTTGCAAATGCTTCTGTGCTGCTATTTGTGAGGTTGTGTTCCAATATGCAGACAAGCTGTTAGATAGTCATAAAATATATTTGTGAGTCCTGAAAGTAATGAATTTCGGCATGAATAACAAGCTAAAGACTGTCCTATGAAATAGAAATCATAACAAAAAGCTATCGTATGTTCCTACTATTATTTTTGGTTACTTAAAATGTTTCAGCTACCCACTCAAACAGCCACGTGACCAGTATCAATAATCTTGCAGGCTGTCTCTTTCTAGAAACTACTTGCACTGTGACCAGAATAAAAAGACTACATTTGCTCATTACAGTTTTGACCAATACAGTTAAATACAACACCAAATACCATTCTGACTCACAAGGGAATTGCCACAAGGATGACTGACCAATAGGTCTTGCTTTTAGTTCAAAAGAAGGGTCACTACTATCTATGACAGCCTCTTCCAAAGTTGTGTCATTGGGAGCAGTAGTGTAGCAATTACCCAATTAAAATCATATGGCCAGTCTTTGTTAACACTTTGTTAACACTGTGATACTTCAGCCAGTGTTCCGTACTGCATTCAAGGTCATGTTTCTTACATCTTCTTCTGAAACCATCTGGGGGCACCTGCTGTCTGTTGGACTTGCTCAACCTTGGGTCAGTTCTCGCATTGGACATTCCCACATAACTAAATATTGTGACATATATGTTAAAAGTCCTTTTCTTTCACCATTTTTTTTTCCAAAAGGGAAAGTTAGACATGAAAATTTAAACTCCAGGCTTTTATTGCTACAGGGCTAAACGAATTGCAAGTTCCACACCAAAACATGATTCTAGTTAGTGACAAATGTGGGAAAAATGCAGTAAGATGGTGTGTGAAGGGCAGGAAGCAAAGATGGTATCTGGGCAATTCATGTGTGCCTCTTTCTTTCATACAAAAATTTTGTTGCCCAGGGATAATCCCAGAGTGAGCTGAAGGGTGTGAAACCATAACAGTGCGCATATTCTTCCTGTGTAGATAGACCTGCGTAATTCAGATCCTTCCAGTGTTGCACATTGGAAGGTTTATGCACCAGGACCTGAAACGACTGAAAACAGCAAAAACGCTACAGAAAAGCTCTTTCTGATGTGCAAAGACTTTCTTCCTCCTTGGGGAGTCCCCACAGCAGGATGAGGCTTTCATTGCTCTCTGTTTCGATTCTCACATTGCCTACTGGCCACTGCCCACCATGGAGCAAGGAAAGGCCTCACCGCCATCAGGCATGCAGGATTTGCAGCACACGTTTCCGTAGGGGAAGTGCTACTATAGGACCTGTGCAATCTCCAATGCTTTGAAATTCTGTTTTCACCCTTCTTTCTTTCTTTAAGCACACCATTTCTATTTTGTTCCCTGATCTTGACCATGCACTCAAACACACTAAGATGGTCAAGCCACTGGAGGCAGTAGCCCTCTATGCATGCAGGTGTGTGTACGCACATATCTGGCAGGATGACCATGTTTCAAACTGGAAAGCAAGACACCAACAGTGGATGATCATTCAAGTGGAATGTATGAAGGGAAACTTGGAAAACAAAGGACAACCTTTCCCTGTTTCAGCAGGAAAAACAGGGTCAATTTATAACAAGGGACAAGGTTTTGTAATGACGGAATTATCACTGTATGACACTTTTTTTCTGCCAGTTCCCAGCATTTCCAGTGTCTATGCCAGGACATCTTCTATACCCATACCCCTCATCCTTGCATCACAACACATTAACAATAGTCTTTCCCATTACCCTCATATCCACTACTCCAACTTACTATAACAGTTCCATACAGACCTATAGAACATATAGAACATACATACCTCTGTTTCTTTTCACACATATGAAGAATCTTTAGGCAACATCCTCCACTGCTCCAAACCTCCTGTGCTCGCCAAATCCTCTTCACATTACCCAGGACTGAGGATCAAACTTTTTATCTCATTTTAGAAACAGACATAGGCACAAACCACAATATTTAGGGTGCTGGAAAACGCATCACTTCTTACTTGCTTTCCACTAAACCTGAACACTTGTCACTTAGGGTATTAGCCTGGCTTCTCAGTTCTCTGAAGCTAAGCTGTATTTGTTCACACTGTTTGGTTACCACATTATAAAATATTTCTGTACCCAACATATGAAGAATAGATGTTACTATGTTGATGGGCACTGTAATAAA
>JBCJKH010011634.1:0-16203 GCA_039877255.1 Loriculus beryllinus | reverse complement strand
AGCTGCTCCAGTGGAAGGGGTCCCTGCCCGTGGCAGGGCTTGGAGCTGGAGCAGCTTTAAGGTCCCTTCAGCCCAAAACAGTCTGGGATTCTGTGACTCTGTAATATGATACAATATCGTATCATATAATCCTGTATCTAGTTTAATGCTTTCCAAAGGAAATGAAGACCCAGTCAATCACTGCCTGTAAGTTTTGCCCATGTATTTCCCCCTCTGCTCCTTCCAACACTTTTTGAGCTCGTCATAAGAGTTCATAAAATTTCATGAAGTGTGGAGGGTTATTAAATTACTGCAAGTTTCATGGAAATAGGATAAGAGGGAAATCCAGCAAGTGTTCTCCCTAGAGAGGGACTGCACTGAGAGCTCACGCTTTGGTACACCCAGAGAATCCAGCAGGAAGGGGGTTTTATAGATGGGATAAGATTCAAGCAGGGTTGGCCCATCCTTGTATCAAAGTCAATCAGTCGCACTCATGAATTTATGTAAAGCCACGCTTGCTGAATGTGCTGCTCACTGGAACACTTGTTAGGAGTTAGGCCATGGTCTTTTCTGTGAGCCCCTGGCTGACTCTGTAAATGCCTTGATACTTAATTCCCACGTGGTCTAATTAAATTTTATTTGTTAAAGGAGCTGTCGGTTTTCAGCATCTCTGAAGCAAAGTCTGGGCTTTATTTGCTCATTTTTATCTCCTGGAGCGTTTTAGGGCTCAGCTCACCCACAAGAGTATCATCTCTGTGTATGATAACGACTGTGCTGCAGTATTTTCTGTGGCTTCTTTATACTCTGCAAACCCATTTATGCCACTTCTCCTGCGCAGGGGCTTCACTACCAAAGGGTTTTGCAAGGGGGGGTGGGCACAGGCACCTCTTCAGAGTCTGCAGAAAGCTGGTTTTTTTCCTTCCCTTTTAGTTGTTTCCTACGTCCCTACATGGTGAGGAAGCTGTGCTGCCCTGCATGGAGCAGCCCTGACCATGAGGTCACTTCAGGTGAGAAGAACTGCTGCTGGAGGCCTCCTCCTGGGGCAGGTTGGACACTCCCCATGGTATTTAACCTTGCACACATCTATGGTGCAGGAGGAGGAGAATATCAAAAGCTTGGGGTTCTCTGGGCTCCTAAAAGCAGCGCTGGTTTCCCTCTTGCCCATCACATTATCTGTTCACTTCTGCTTTAGGCATTAGATCAAGCCATTGAGCAGGCAGGTGATTAATAACCCATATGATTTCCATCTCTGCAATTACAGAGTGGTTTGGGTTGGAAGGAACCTTAAAGCTTCTCCAGTTCCAAACCCCTGCCATGGGCAGGGACACCTTCCACTAAAGCAGGTTGCTCTAGGCCATGTCCTCTTTCTTTCTAAATTGTCTCAATTTACAAGATTGGGGTTTTATCCGTTGGATTTTTACTAAACTCAGTGGTCCTGTACATCAGTTGTACGATCCACTCTTTAAACATGCTTTCTTTCAAGCAGAATGGGGTTTCCTAGAGCCTTTGCTGTCTCCTCTGGGCCTGGGTGAGGATGTAGGTGTGCAGAGGTGTTCCTTGTGTCTCGATGGAGTACAGCGATATGCAGAAGGTCACAGACCAACAGACTAAATAAGTGATGAGATGTCATGAAAAGTTCGTATTTGAGCACAAGGAAAGCTCAGCACATGCCATGGGCTTGCTTGGCTTTTATTTATTTTTCATTTTTCCTTTCTTTCTGGATTCACTGCCTGACTTATTCATGCTTCTGTCTCGGGGGCCCTTCAGAAAAGAAGCCCTTTTTAAAGAGAAAAGAATATCAGACACAGCTGGTGGTTCAGAGAGGAAAATCACGAAGCAAGAGGAAGGAGTGTGGGAGAAAGCATTAAGGCAAGAATGAAAAATGAGGTTCGGAGAGAGGCTTGTTAGCAGCGAAGAGATGAGCAGCAGCATAGAAACAGGGATTTCATTGCAGAGTTTTGACTTTGCATGAAGGTTTCAGGGGTTCAAGAAGCGCTGAGCAGCGAAATCCTCTTCTCCTGGGGTTGTACCTCTTGGTTGTCTCTGTTGGATCTGCTGTAGGTGAGGGTGGACGGTGTTCGGGATGGAATCCTGCTCTTCATGTATGATTTACAGCAAACCTCTGGGGAGACAGCAACTGCAGACTCCGGGCTGGTTCTCCAAAACTACGAAGTTCACCAAAGGGTGAGAGCAATCCTGCTGAGTGGAAACTGGAGTATCGCTGGCAATTGGAAATGAAACCCTGCATGTGATTGCCTCCGGGGATGTACGAGTAATTCTATCCCATATGGATCAAGAGATGGGAAGAGGTTGGGTGTAGAGACAGCCAGGCAGACTCTGCTTTCTGACTACGTTTTCAGGTTAAGAGGCCTCTGCCTTTTGCTGTTGCAGTGTGCTTATATCCCTTTTGTCTGCATTTATTGATGCTCATTGCCTTTGATAGGGTCACTCAGGAATCCTCTGGCTTTGATGAACACCTTGTTTGTGATTTTTTTCCCTCCCATAATAACACTGTCCTTCCCTTTCCTTTCCTACATCCCTTTTGCTATTGCCACTCAGTGGTTTAACTGTGTGTGGTGCCTTCTGCTATGGGTGCAACTGGTGTGGTTGCAGGTGGATGTGGATGTTTGTGCTGGAAATAAACATCTCCTAAAGGAGTTGGGTGGAAGATGCTGAGGACACCAGCTTCAGCCCCTGAGAACAGCACACAAACCCAGTTACTTTCATTACTTTCATACCTTCTCTTCATTAGTACCCAGTTGCAGAATTTCTTTCCTTCTGGACCCAAAGCTTTGCAGTTCTTGGGAGCTATTACAATACCCTGTTCACTCACAAAACGAGCCTTCACTTGCAGATGTCTGGGTCTGCAAGTGGGAAACCTTGTGATGGTATTTGCTTAGGAAATGAGCTGTCTCAATGCCGTCACCCTCTGCTCGGTGGCTTGGACCTGTCCTTGGGATGACATACAGCTCTTGCAAGGTTCCTCCTGTTGAGGAAGAAGTAGAGTAGTTTAGTGTTGATTTTGAGGGATAAAAAGTGTTTTGAATACCTGATATGAGTGATGATGAGATACATGATTATGATAAATGACTGTTGCACCAGTGCTGCTTTGCTAAAGTTTTTTCTGCTCAAACTTGACTGGAGGGTGAAGTATCTCAAAAAACATCTTCTGCCCTTCCAGTGCAGCTTCCTGGGAGAGGCTAGGACTGCTCTTGTGATATCATGTCAAGAGATTGGCAGGGATGGCATTATTGCCACCACAAGTTCCTATTCTCTGGGCAGTGACCCTCAGAATGCTGAGAGTTTAAAGTCTATTTCTGAGTCTTCTAAGCCCAGGTTTTGTCATCTTAATAATGTGAGAGAGCGGCTTGGGCTGCTAGATGGAAAGTGTGTGCAAGATTCATGATTCTTTGATGGTTTTGCCATAGCTTTTGCTCCCGGTTCTGCAGCACAGCTCCGCTCTGGCTGTAACATTCGTTGTGCTTTTTTACTTCTTTAAATAATTTCTTCCCTCTTTTTGTTAGCTAACAATGACCTCAGCTGTTTGTTTAAGGAGTTCATAACCCCACAAAACCGTGACGGCAACCAAAGGGAAGTTTGCAAGAAGCCCTTTGGTTGGGAGCCTCTGGCATCGAGCTGCTGGGCTTCTGCTTTATGTTCCTATCAAGCAATAATAAAATTAAGGAGAAAGAAGAAAGCAAACGGTTTGGTGTAAATAGAGACAAATCCATGTTGGTTTATCCTTCCTCAAAGACTTTTGATCACAAGAAGAGGTGAGCAGACGGCTTGGCCTGGCTGCCTGTTCCTGCAAAGAGGTGAATGAGGCAGCAAAATGGTGAAGGAAATGTGGGTACCTACAGGTGAACCCTGAAATAAGACATCCTGGTATTGTATTTTGCCAGCGCCTTCGTTTTGGGCTGAAATTGCTCAGGAAAAGGGATGCTGGGCTTAAAAGCAAGGCTGCTAAGGCTGGACTTAAAGCTGGGACATGTTTAGTTTATGCTTGAGTGTGCCAGCGTCGTGTAAACTGGACCATTCTTGAGGGTCTTACTGGTTTGGAGTAATCATCATCTGTGGGCATGCTCAGTTAATGGCTTTGTCAGACTTGGAACCAGAAGTCTGGTGATGGAATGTGGATGGCAGTTCCCTGAGCAGATTCCCATGGAGGAGGGGTGCAACTAGATGAGCTTTAGGGTCCTTACCAACCCAACCGCGTCTGTGATTCTGTGTTGCGGGTTCTGTATATGAGGTTTTATCTGCTCTGGCAGATCCTCCTCTTCTGAAATCACTTCTACATGAAATGTATCTGTCTCTTTTTTATTTCTTTTGTTTTTATGTTCTGTCTTCTCTTTTCCCCTTTTTTCCCTGTTTCCCTTTATTCTATTTTCTATTTTTACTTTTTCCTTTTTGTTTTTTCTTAGTTTTCTTCCTTTTTTTTTCACTTGCCTTTTTCCTTTTTTTCTTTTTCCTTCCTTTTTTTTTCCAATTTTTTCTTTTTTTTTCCTCCTTTTTCCTCTCCTCTTTTTCCTTTTCCCTTTTTTTTAGCTTTTATTATTTTTTATTTAATTTTCCTTTTTTCTTGTTTTCTCTTTTGTTTTTTTCCTTTTAACTCCCCCTCTCATTCCCCTCCGATCCCCACTCCTGTTTGGTTTTAGTGTGGGGAAGTGTTCTCCCCATATTTACTCCACCTCTCCAGAGCAGTTTTCTCCTGACATCTTTAAAATTCCCTAGAGTTTGTAAAAAAAAAGAGCTGCCTTTGGGATGCTGGTGATCACCAGGACTGGCCAGTGCGGGACTGGGGGAGCATCAGCTCTGGGCATCACACTGTTCAACCTCTCCTTAAGTAGGACAGCACCTTTCAGGATCCCATCTCAGTAACTGAGACACCCCAAACCCTCCCTTCACAGTCCTGCCAATGTGGTTAAAGAGCATATTTAACCCCAAAAGGGACTTCCTGCTGTTTTCTCTCCCTTCAAACCCTCATGCTGTGTCCCCATCACCACCCCAGCCATGAGCATCAAATTCCCTGCTCCACTGGGACCTTGTTGTCATCTATTGCCTTTTTTTCCCCACAAATTGCTCTATAACGGGGTGATAACTCTGTGTGCACATCATAAAACATCTCTTCCCAGGATTTACCCTCTGTATCGATGCTAAGGGGATTTCTCAGCCTTGCCTTTCCCTCTTAACCCGGACCTTGGCATCCGAAATCTGCCTTTGTTTATACCTTTCCAAGGCTGTGACAATAAGTGCAAGGCCATCCAGAGGTTAGTGTGACACCACGTAAGGAAAAGCCTTTGCTTTTGTTTTCAGATTCCTCTGAAGGTTGTGGTGTTTTTATCTACAACAAATAGCCATAAATCCTGCTGGTTCTCCCTGTGCCCAAGGCTGCAGCACAAGCCCGGCGGATGCAATAGCAGGATGAAATGCTGCCTCAGCTGGGATCTCTCCTGATGCTCAGCCTTTTCATCCCAACATATTTAGTTACAGGAAAGCGTGCCTTGCAAGGTTTTGGAGGTTTAATTTATTGGAAGGTGGAATTTGGTCGCCCCGGGTATTTTCAGGATGCCTAAAGCAAGTGTTGAATGCTTTCTGCACAAGAATGTTGTTCCTCCATACACATTAGTTTCCTGAAATTTGAAGTTCCTAAAATGATTTGCACCCAGCAAAAAATGAATAGGTTCAAATCATGGTGTTCTGGTGAGGCTCTGAAAGAGGTTACTCAAGGAAGTTCTGAATACTCCATCCCTGGCAGTGTTCAAGGCCAGGTTGGATGAGGCTTGGAGCAACCTGCTCTAGTGGAAGGTGTCCCTGCCCATGGCAGGGGTTGAAACTGTATGAGCTTTAAGGTCCCTTCCAACCCAAACCATTCTGTGATTCTATTAAATGAGAGCTTCCCAGATTTTCTCTAAGGAATAAACAACAGAGATTTTGGAGAGAAGGAAATTTCTGGAGCCATCAGGGAAAGGAAAACAGCTGGGGAGAGATCAAAGGGGGTCCAAGTTTGAGTAGAGGGTTGAAGTTTATGAGGACATTCTGTGTGATACTCAGAGGGCCTAAAAGGACAAAGGTTTAGAAACCACAGCACTAAGACGTGTGCTGCCACAGGCTTGCTGCATTCTCCCCAACCCATCCAAATACTCCTGCCAACACTGCTGGCTTGAGAATCAAGGTCTTACACACACACTGAACAGTGAGTAGACAGGTAGGTTAAGACCAAAGTGATGAAGCTGCTGGTCCCAGCCTTCACCCGCCCAAGGGTAACAGAAAGAGTAGAATGGATGTGACAGCTCCCACTCCATCCTCCTGTTTGATCGGTCTTTCTTTCCTGAGATGACAAGCGCTGTCAGAGTGAAGGAGCACTGTTCACAGGCTCCCTGGCCACCTCTTGTGATTGCTTTCTTAAGAGGGAGGCCAGGAGAACAAAGGTTCTCCTTGCAAGTCCTGTGTTCAGGGGACCGGAGAGCAAGTCCCCACGTGGCTGCAGCTTCAGAGTAGCAAGAACGTCCTGAGAGTTACTGTCACGTTTGCTGCATTTTGAAACCCTCTTAACCATGAAAGCCCTAAAAGAAAAGGGATGCTGAAAATTTGCTTTTTCTGTGCACCAAAATTCTTCTAAAACATCAATCTGGGTAAAGGCAAATGTTAAAGGAACTTCAGAGCTGTAAGTGACCTAGAAACGGAGGGCTTTGTTCAGCTCCAGTTGCAATAACAGCACACTGAAGGCTGTGAAAGACTCCTGCACAACGGTAATAGGAGTCATGTAAGTCCTGTTTCACAGACTGCGACAACAGCTCTTTGCTGCTGCTGAGGATGTAACAGGCAGGACAATCACAGCTGCTTCCCAGATCCCAGGAGGAGCTGGCAGAGCTGGCAATTAGCAAAAGCATCTTTTGCACTTATAAACTGACTGAAATGGGTGGCAATGAACTGGGAAGCGGGGAAATGCACAGTGCCATGATGCTGGTTCTAACAATACAGCTGAGATCCCGATTCCCGAGTGGAGGAAATGCAGCAGCTTCCAAGAAGTGGAGGATTTCTTAATCAAGACAAGTTCTGTCCCACAAACATGATACACTGGGATGGGACGCACCTTTCTGTCATTTCAGACGTGACATTAGGAAGTATTTCTTTACCAAGAGGGCGGTCAAACACTGGAACAGGGTTTCTAGAGAGGTAATCAATGCCCCAAGCCTGTCAGTGCTTAGGAGGCATTTGGACAATGACCTTAATAACAGTTGAACAGCTCTGAATTGCTCAGGTAGCTGGACTAGATGACCATTGTGGGTCCTTTTTAACTGAAAATACTTCTATTCTGCCCTATTTTATTCTAATTATAGAATCATAGAATCGTTGAATAGTTAGGGTTGGAAAGGACCTTGAGATCATCTAATTCCAATTCCCCTGCCATGGGCAGGGATACCTCACACTAGATCAAGTCACTCAAGGCTCTGTCCAACCTGGTCTTGAACACTGCCACAGATGGAGCATTCTAATGCTATTCTAATTCTAAATCTATTCCATTCCACTCCATTCTATCCTATTCTATTATTTGTCCTCTCCAACCCCCACTTCAGCACATAAACAAAAAGTTGCTAAACAGTACAAGCCAGCCAACATAGAAATCTCCAGCATTGTTCCCTTCTTGATCTTGATTTAAAAGGCAGAAAAATTGGAAAATGTGGAGGAAAAAAAAAAAGAGGCATAGGCAAGTACAGATATGAGGACAAACAGAAAATCTTATATAGTGCATTATATACAATTTCCAAAGCTTTTTCTAGTGTATACCAGACACCTTCTTTTTGATTCAACTATCAGGAAATCACATTCTATTGATCCAGTTAGGATAGCTGCAAGATGTATGTGAGCACACAGACACACATTAAATGTATTTTGAAAACCAAAAGTAGTTTTTATTACATCACCCCTTTCAACATGACTGTAGCAATGCTGCCAACTGTGCTGCAGTTTAACACAGATTTCCTATGGAAATTAATTCCACATGCTGATGGCTTAATAGTTAATACCTACAAGTTACTCATTTATCTGGTTTGCATTTATCAACTGTCAATTTCACAGAATACCCCCCACCTTCTCATGTTATAAGACAGAGTATAGTAGCTCCTCATGTTTCCTGTACTGGTAGTTTCCAGTAACTGTCTTATGCTCCTCAAGGAAATTTTACGGTGTTTTAAATGTCTTTTTACAGAGGCCTGTTAACTAGGATCATTGGACTCATGCTTAGTCAGTTTTATTTCATACAAAGTTTGTGAGGCTATCAGATAGTTTAGTGTAATTGGCAAGCTCCTAAATTATAGAGGATTTTGCTCATATTTTCCTTATCAGTGTGTTTATTTGCAGATAAAAAGCAGTTGTTAGGTGAAGACATGTAAACATCATTGCTAAAATGAGAGGGGACAAGCTGTGTATTCACTTTCTCCATGTGAACTCATGTATTTCCATAGGACTGACTGTGTGTTAAAGCTATAATTTGGTTTGAGATGTAGTTTTGCAAGGAGAGCACTGTTAACCAAAGCTGGATCCTCTTACTCTCTGCTTTTTATTTTCCTTTGTTCCACTCCAGCCAGGCTTCACCTGGGAGATTTGCAGTTCAGAAACAGCCTGAAGTCACTGTCTCACATTAAGGAAGCATATCTAGGGAGACAAATTTCCTTTCTGTATTACCAGTGCTCTTCATGAACGTGATAATTATAGGTCAGGGCCTAATTCTCAGCTTATCACAATAATACTGAAACTCTATTAATGTCCACTGCGTTGCTCCCAACACAATAGAGATTTCCAAACCTTACAATCAGTTTAGACAAATATTACTATTTTGTGGCTGAACTTGTGTGGATCTTGGTGACCATACGTTTGAATTTTAACATGTATGCTGGACATAAACATCAGCACATTTCAAACAAATTGTGAAAGTGGTTTTGTTAAACACAACATTTGGTAAAAAGACCTTTGTGGATGAATTTTCTGCACTTAACAGAAAGCAAGAAAACAATTGTTTCCTGTAATTGGACAGTTTGATTAGAGGCAGGTGGTTCTGAGCTGAGAAAAATGGAGCCATGAAACCAATTTTAGTATCAACCACATTTCCTTTGTTTTAGGATCAAGAAGTATAACATATAAACTGCTTCCCGTCTCCCAGGAAAAAAAAAAAATAAAAAAGGAAAGGAAAAAAAACCCAAAATAGAAGAATATAAATTTAGTTCCTATTTACTACCCCTACCAGTACTCTATCCACAGTAGAAGCTGCAGCTCAGAAAGAGGCTCATAATACACAATGTACACAGACTCACAGGTATAAAAAGAGCATAGACGTAGGAGAGAAAAAAGAAAGGGTGTTTAAGATTTCCTTGAAAAGGCAGGCAAGACGTGGTGAGATGTTCTTGTAAACCCCAATTCAAAAAACACACCCTCACTAAACTATTATCAACTATAGCTTTATTACTTATCATTTTTATTACCAGTACACTGAGGAGTCCAAGTGATGGACCACTGTGCAGGGCACCATACAAAGCAGCACCTTTGACTGCAGTAGATTGAATTTTGTTCAATTCTTGCTGAGATTTCAGCGTGTATCAATCTCAATTACTACACAAGTAAATACAATAACCAGGTCTACTCAACCAGCCTCAGCCCACACTAAGCCAGACACCATATCTAATCAAGGAGAAACTAAAGTCCTGCCATGGCATAAGAGAGAGCTTGACCATTTTATATACAGCTGATTTAAAGCATACAGAATACCTAACACTGAACTGAGATAGAATTTTCTTCTTCACAGCCCACTTCACACTGATCATTCATAAGAATATGGTTTAAATAATGCCATGGGCAAGTTCACTGCTGGTGCAGACCAACATGTAACTTTGGTCAGTATTTGGTGTAAGAAATAAATCTGGACAAAGTGAACTTCCTCCTCAGAAGGTGACAGCACACCAAGCACTGCCAGTGCCACCAAACCTCTCTGGAAGTTGACTCCTCATGCACTGAGATGGGAGATGCTTGTCACTCCCATTCTGATATAGTACAGAGGATGTGACCTCACCCCACCCTCTCTGACCGAGAGCCCGCTGCACATCTTGACAGCAAGCGAGAACAGAAAAACCCCTCTGCTGGGCCCTGTGCGTGGGAGCAGGAAGCCGTCTTGGTTAGCTGTCACCCAGCACGACTGAGAGTGATTGCACACTCCCACTCCACCACCTGCATCCTACTCAGGCGAGCTACACCTCTGATCTGGACTTAGATGCTGTGTGAGCACAAACTCTCCACCCCAGCACTGCTGGGAAAGGGGCCGAGGAAGGCCCGTGCAAAGGGTGGCACTAAACCGCTAAGTGCTGTGAGCAACACACAGGCAGGAAGGAGCTCAGCTTCTGAAGTGCATGGCAAAACCTGCAAGGGCTACTTCTAGGCTTGCGAACCTTATGTGTCACATGCAGCTCACAGCTGGGCCTAATGTCCTTACCTAATTTCGAGCATGGGAGTGTCTTTGGGTAAAACTTTATCCAGAAGCACTGCCTAGTGAGGTCCCTCGATGAAACACACACAGATCAAGTTAGATGTGTCAGCAATGTGACCACAGGAACAGCTGACACTCATACAGAATATAAAAGGATGATGTGCACCAAAGTTAAGAGGTACTGCTTACTCACATATGTGTTGGGCAGAATGAACTTACCCAGCTGATGTTTGCATGAGAGATTATTGACACATGTGGATATGTTGGTACTATTACAATAGTAATATTTTCAAAAGGAAGGTAAGTACTGAACAATATCTTTACTGTACTAGGCACAAACATAGCTTCAATCAACATCAGCCATACATGACCTCTTCTCCATCTATTCTTCCCCTCAAAGAGATATCCATTGTGAGCAACATCAGGTATGCTTTCAGGGCAAGTGACTTTTTGCATCAGTACTCAGGTCTTGTGAATGAGGATAACATGCTGTATATTACAATATTTATAAGTTAGACTTAGTAATAATATAAAAATAAGGCACAATAGACATTCCAACTTGTTTCCTAATGTCAAAAAAAATTGCTCTTTGTTAAAGAAAATCACAAATTCTGAGAGATAGAAGTGAGGCTATGTGAAATCCAGAAGTGCCTATGTGACTCTGACACACTTAGTGGTCAGCGCTAGTAACTTGTTAGTTCCAGCTAAAAATACTCTGTCTTTTTTTAGTTGTCCAAAAATTGTTCTTACTTTGGACACTAACTCTTCCAGAGCAGTCCAAGCAGGATCTAGCAAGATGATTGTCAAGCCCATCATCACTTCAGTTGTCATCAGACAAAATGACTTGATGTAAAAGGAAAAGTCATTACCAACAACATGGAAAACAAAGTACTTTTTGAGTACCTCTTAGAGCTCACACCTCCCCTGGCAAGTCTCTGTGATATCCACTAAGAAGAAAGAGAAAGGAGCAGTTCTGATCATAACACTTTGGATGCTGGTCTGGAAGAGGCTCCCTAAAACTGGGAACCTGCTTCTCAGCACTGAATAAGCTTGATCACCCTGTGTTACATTTATAATATCCAGTTGTTCTACAAGGTTCATAAGTTAAAATCTAATCACAACGTCAATACGATGAAATTCTTTACATTTCCTAGAGAAGTCAACGAAATAGAATCTCTTTGATATTTCTCATGCAATCATCCTGTCTACGAATAATCAAATCACTGTATTTAAGCTGTCTCATTATACTCCCCTTCAGGTTTTCTAGCCTGCTCCCCATGGCTGTTGTCTTTTTTCATAATACAGTATTTACCTAAATGATGCAAAAGCACAGGGACACCCTTGTGCATTTGCTGCATGGACAAAATTGGCATAAAGTCAACACAGATTTTAAAGATGTTTAGGCATTTAGCTCCCACAGCCTTAGGAACAAAACATTCTCACAAAATCTGGTTGTTAGATTGGGACTGGAACAGAACTGCATTCCTCTGTACAGCTGGAGTCTGATGGTCATGTCTGAAAAGGGTCTTTTTCACTAAAGTAGGGAGAAAGCAGGCACAAATCAGCTGGACATAAGGTCAATTGCTGTAGAAAGGCAAGAGGAACTCCAGTCCTTAGCTTGCTAAATGTCCAGCAATTTCCAGTCCAACTTTGTTGAGCAACCAAAACTGTGAAGTACAGTTTCCTTCCTAACCTACAACTTTCCAGTTCAGGCACCAGACACATTTCTCTCAGCCTATCTTGTTGCAAAAAATATTCTACAATACATATACTAATAATAACAAAAAAAATGCTACTGAAACAAGGTCCTCCGAGACACATTTGTTCTTCCAGGAGGAGAGGCTGAGAGAGCTAAGACCACATGGCTGATGCTACTGAAGTGCTCATATGCCAGTGATGAGTGTGGTGCAGAAACACACAATATAGAAACCACCCAGCTAACCATACTTTGAAGTGCTTTGATTCTCTCCAGACCATCACATTACACTCTTACCAGTCATCCAGCACCTCCCAGTTTTCTCCTGTTGCCCCATTTGCCTCAGAATTCAGAGAAGCTGTTTACCTAGACACGGGTTATATCAACCTTGAGAAATTGAGTTTTCAGGCATTTCCATTTCATGATCACCTCTGCAGGTCTGATCCTGATCTTCTCCAGTAATTCTCTTTTCTCCCTTGGGAAATTTCTGCCATCTGTCCTCTTATTCCTTTCTAAAATGGAGGGAAAAATATAGCTTTTAGCAGCACTCTTCGCAAATGCATTCACTTTCTCTCAGAGGCCCCATCATCCCTGTCAGTAGCCTGTTACTCTAAATGCACTGCAAGCAAATACATTTATTTCTCTTTAAAAGTGAGCAAAGGTTCCAATTACTAGCTTCATTCTTGCCCAGTGCATATATTTATTTCAAACACTTATGCACATTTCCTTTCATTCTCCATCTGTCTTATTTTATTTCCATTCATTCTTTCTGTTGTGGATTGTCATCTAATGTAAAGCATTCTAATGGAAGTCAGGTTTTCTAATTCACCTGCTTATCCATCAAACTCACAGTGGGACCCTGTACGTGTCATCGAGCCTGAATAAGCCTCAGTCTCCTACCTTTAAAAAGTATGTTGTCTGTTAGAACCATTATATTGAAACTGTTTAATTTAATTAGTATAGTAATACTTTAAAAATGCTAACTACCATTCCTGAGTCATGCCAATCATGCCACCCACATTAATAAACTCATTTGTGTTTACGTCTGAGCTGATATATATGTCACAATCAACTGTCAGGCTCTGGGTCCACACTGATCAGGTAAATTTCACTTCATGGAGATCTGTCTTGTTCCTGAGCCCTTTCCTGTCCTGTGTAACTTTCCTCCAAAAATTATCCTTCATGAAACCATACAGAGAAAACCCGCTAAAGAGAAACTGAATTTTTAAGCTGAACAACAGATAATATAAACTGTTTGTTTCCCTATATTGCTAATCAGCCTAGTTTTTTAGAGGTTTCAGTAAGAGCATCTGAATGCACCCATCAGTTCAAAGCCTTCTCAACACAATGCAATCACACTGAAGTGAGAAAGTACAGATAGTACCTAGTACAGATAACTGGCGGATGAATCCCATCTATTGATTGTGGCTCAGAGAGATGCAGCAGAAGGCCCATAACATTCAAATAACATTAATGAATTAAAAATTCATACAATATGTTTTGCTCTGGTTTGTTTGGGGTTTTGTTTGATTTATTTCTAAACTTTGGTATGATATTATTAAAATCAATTGACAGAGATAGGCTATTCTTATTTTAGTTCTGAATGGTCTTGTTAACATTCAGCTTCACAATTCCTAATTTCTTTTTGCAAAGCAAAATCTCTTTCCTACTCAGAGTAACTCAAGAAATCCTCATTTGGTTACAGCCACTGGAATCTTTCTAGTCACAAGTCCAGGTGGCCTTTGTGCTTCACACAGTAATTTGCTAAAACCTTTTATACATGGAGCCATGGCTACATTCCCCACATGCCCAAAACTCTTCTCAACATTATTTGCATGTTGGAATATTCAAGAAATGCAGAATCAGACCCAAGCACAGCAGACCATGTGTTGTACAGTTCATTAGGATAGACCCATCTCAGTCATCATTTGTCCTCGCTTATAGAAGGTCGTACTACCTTTTCAGCTCTGGTTGCTCTAGCAGAAAGAATCGCCTATCAGCTGCTTTCTATTATAATGTCAGATAGTGTCTGCTCTGGGCACCTTCAGTTACATACGTCAGTGTGAGACAGCTTATAAGTGGAAGAGTGTGAGGATTTTCATTATTCCTTTGAAATACAAAGGCTGGATCAACAGCTTATTCCTAGCTATTGAGAGGACTGAAGCAGAGCTCAGCACCTATTTAGTGGCTGGTATTTCTCTCCTCTGACCAGATAAAAACAGACAGGGAGAAAACACAGCCATGATGTTCTGCCTCAATAAAAACCTGTCAGGTAAAATGGCCCACAGCAGGAGCACTCCAGAAAACTTTGAAGTTCTGCAAACCACAACTTTTTCTCTAAGATGCACCTCACCTCCTTTTTCTTTTTAGGTTTCTTTAGTGATTCCTGGCTAGGCTGTTACAAAGATCAACACATGCTCACAGCTTCCCTATATGCCTCCACAAAGATGATGCTGCTTTTGTGCCCTGCCGCCTCAGACATTTCCCCTTACCATTCATGACTTTTTTTTTTTTTTTGATTCTGTTTTCTAAAACTCATCTTCTCCCTCCAACATCAAAGTTATCTGTTCTTCACATCACCTGGAGCCTCAAGTGCCCATTACTAATTTCCCCTGCCTGATTGTCTAAATCTCCTGCAGAGATCTTTAGATTCTTTACTATTAGGGTGGTGAGGCACTGGAATGGGTTGCCCAAGGAAGTTATGAGTGCTCCATCCCAAAGCCAGGTTGGACGAAGCCTTGGGTGGCATGGTTTAGTGTGAGGTGTCCCCGCTTATGGCAGGAGGGTTGGAACTAGATGTTCTTAAGGTCCTTTCCAACCCTAACTATTCTATGATTCTATGATCTCTGCCTGTCTCTTCCTACTAACCAGTATTAAAAAGCAGATAGGGGCTGCAGAAGATGCTGATTTCTTAGTAACTATTTTGTTTGTTCTCAAAGACCAAGTGATTACTATTTTCATTCATTATCCAGAGAATCATATACATTAACAAGCAAGAAGAGTGCTGCTACTCAAACTGAAGTGTTTACATCTACCCAAGATGAATACCATTTCCCTACCGACTTCTGCAAGGCTCTTTCTTTGACTTCAGGTATTATTCTGTTCTTTTTCACTACATGAGGATATTTCCCCCTGTGCTCTGCTTCACAATGATGTGGCACTTTCCAAGAGATTGATTTATTTGGCATCATCAGGCTCTTCAATCCGTCTTCCACACCGGTTCCTAACCCCTAGAGTTCAGTCTTCAGCCAACAACCTGCTAAGACTTTCACCCTGAAGGCTGCTCCATCTTCAGTCCACTTAGCTGGCTTCTGCTCTCCATATCTCTACCTGAGAAATCCTCAGCAGCACAACTCACTTAAACCTCTTACCTTTGCATCCACATAGCTTTGGAGGCCTGGTCCCAAGGCACATCCTAAAGCCACACACTTTAGGTTCACAATTTGCAGACTTTGTTTCATGCACAGACCTTACAGGCTCAGCTTATCTTCTGGTACAGAAAAAATATTTAGAACATATATTGCTGCTATAAATTGTAGACAGTTAAAAGAAAAAGAACTCTGTGGAGATATTTGAAATATAAACTCTGACAGGCAGCAATCTAAAATAAACTACAGCCGGTGTTTCAGCTTTGATTCTGCTGCCACCAAAGGCAAATGGCACAATTCCCATTGATTCCAATTAAATCATAGACTCGGTCCTCTTCTTACTCACCTTTCTTTTTTAGATGTTGCTATCTGCTTTTCAGTACTAAGATTCCCTGCAATACTGTGTGGCTCTGAGGACCATGAAAACTTTTTAGTGTTGTGCAGAAGTGCAGATCTTTGTCTTACTTTTTCTCATACAGAAAGTGGGTAACATTTTTAACTTCCCTAATTAGGGGCAGAGAATAAAAAGCAGCATGGTTTTAGGCTCATGATTTAGTTTGTTAATCCATCCTAAAACCCAACATACCTTCTGTACATCTCCTTAATTACATTTACTAATGTACGTTTCCTTCCAGTGTCTGAAGGGGGCCTATAGGGATGCTGGGGATGGACTCTTCATTAGGGAC
>JBCJKH010011633.1:11577-26273 GCA_039877255.1 Loriculus beryllinus | reverse complement strand
ATATAGTTCTGATCAAATTATTTTCATGCTTGTGGTACTAAACTAGACCAAACTGTTCTTTAAAGGAATGATTTTCACTGAACTGCATAGCTGAAGCTTATAATCTGGCCCAAGGAAAAGCAGTTTTGAAAAAAGTGTAAAACTTGCAATTACTATGAGTAGAAGAGTGTTCACCTAAGGAGCTGCGTAGGCAGACACAGGAAGCGTGAGTTTCCAGGTTTAGTTATGACAGAGACTTCATATTGGCCCCAGACCAGAGTATATTTAGATTATTAATTATCATTTCCACCAACCATCCCAATGGAATGCAAAGATTTGTCTCATTCTTCTTGCTCATCTTTATTCAACTGACAATCATTAATGGTTATAGTGCAGAATACAAGCTACTATGTCATCTATAGGCTGTTGGTGCTGGTCTTATCTTCAAGGGAAACTTAAGAAAAGGATATAAAGGATGTCAGTAAGTTATTAAGCTGCAAGAAAAAGATGCAGATATGTGACACATAGTATCTACAAGACAATACTATAAAGCCTGGGATGCTGGTTTCACAGTAGACATCAAAAGTCTGTTGATTAACAAAAAAGTGAGGGTCATTCTATATGGAAAATGAAAAATTTTGAGATTAGGCACATAATCAGTTTGATAGTACCAAAATGAGTGTTTGTAAGGGATTTTGTTGGATAGCTCTTAATTTACCCCACACCATATGCACCATATGAGACAACAGTGCAGAAAACTGTATACTTTCTGGCACCACAGAGATAATTTCAAAAGCTGTGGAAGTTATGGCAGTGATCTAGTTGGAAACAAGAGGTTTGCCAGTTAGTGATAAAGCTGAAAGTACACATGAACATTTTCCAAAATAAGAGAAAATAACTATGGAAAAATTCAGCTGGATTTCCAGTTGACTATAAGCCAGCTAATGTCTTGATGCTGCACTGATTTCAGTATGTTAGAGGGGTATTTCCAAAGTTTTTATTAAATGCATGAGTAAATAGACTTCTTAGAACACAGCATGTCTGGCTTACTTTGAGAAACAGCAGCCTGACTTTTCAGGAAGCAATAGACACATTCCACAAACAAAGTAAGTAATATATTGCAGTCTAATGGAATCATGCAAGACAGCAATTAGTAGAAATAATGGCCTGATCCTATGAATACAACTTGCCATACTTACTACCTTGCAAGTTCTGTGTTTCATTCATTTGTCAAATTCTTACTTCATGTGTACTTCACTAAAAGCACTTAATTTAATTTTCACCTGTTTATGCTTTCAACAACTTCACTTTCACACTGAGACTGCTCCCATGACATCAAGTGCTAAATAAAATCTTCAGCTTAGTAACAGAAAGATCTCACTAATACTTTCAATAACTCACCTTGAATGGCAGGCCTAGTGTGACTCATAGACATTCCTGGGACCTTAAATGAGTTGAACTCATTTCTCAGGAGAAGCAATAGGACTGTCTTTGTCTGGACACAACAGATAGAATCATTCATCAGGAATCTTTGTAACATGCCTTACTTTTCCCAAAGCAACTAATCTGCCTCCCTTTGCTTCAGACTTTATCAGAGCAACTTGGTCAAAACTCTTAGAAACTCATACAGTAATATCTACAATCAGTTCAGACTCAGCTGCAGAATTATTTTTGGCTCGTAAAGGACAAAGAGCTAGATTACCAGGCCCTTCATCCATGATGACTGCAACTGATTTGGCAGCTCAAACTAGACTTTCAAAACTAACCTCTCTGATAACCTCCTGAAACTAAATTTTTCTAGCAAACAAACTAGCAAATGTTGGCTGCCTCTAAGTGAGCAGGATCCAGATTTCATTGTACAAATATCTTTGTATGGAAATCTCTTGACCTATTTACATCTCCATTTCTGACTCAGGTTTCTGTTTGGTGGTTGTGATTAAAAAGGAAATATAGCAATCGTGTTGTATTAAGATAAATTAAACTGTACACTTTCCCAAGTAGGCCTTTTGTGGGATGTCTTTCAACAGGAAGACGGGCCCATCCATCACTTGGAATTGCAAATACATTTTAAAAGCTTCATTCTCTCTTATAATTTAAAATTTCATAAATGGTTATCATGGGTGTGGTTAGACTTGCAAAATGCTGTCTCCTTATGTGTGCAGAGCTGAAGCACTTGAATCTACAAGAGTTGCTAGTTCTGAAAGATTGGCAAACCCTGAGTTAAACTCCAAAACAACTATCAGCTTGCAAATAATCACATATATAAATTTAATTTGAATTGCTGACTATGTACTCTGTTTATTTCTATGCCTCAGCTTCTCTCCCCTGTATTACCTCAAGAGCATGAATCAAAGTTTTATTCTTCATTTATACAAATACAATTTTAGGCATAGTAGTATTACATACATTTTTAGATGCCAAAGAGAAAATTGCCTTCTATTTCAGTACATGGGGTATTTGCATTGTCACAGTACATTACATGGATTTGATGCTTAACATATAACTGTACTAATCTTTGTGGCAAACATAATAACAAAAGAAAGTTGTTTGGAGATTTTTCTATTTTTGTTTTAAAAAAAATAACAAAAACCTTTCCATTGAAGGACCACATGTAAAACTTTGGTTTCTCTGCACAGAGAGCAAGGCTGCTTATTACCTACAGTATACTAGCTATGATGAACAGACCACCATAGTTGTGACAACTGATGTTGCTGCCTCCAGGGTAAAACAAAGGTTTACATATTACACAAGCAATTTAACTGTTTTCTAAACATATTGCCAAGACAGTGGGAGTTGGCAGCCAGCACTGTGTTTTAGGTTTTGGATACTTGGATTAGAAGTGACTGCTGATTATAGACCTTTTTATTTGTCTTCTACGAATTACAAGCAACCTAGTAACCCAGCAAAGAATCCTTTGTAGCACTTAAACTTGTCTTCATGGCTTCCTAAAGATTACATACACAAATCACTCCACAAAAGTGGTGTAAGAGACTTGTGCATAGATAACTACATAAGACGATTGTCTTGTTCTAACTCTTAAAGACTTCCCCAAAGTGAAATGTTTTATAATCCTTTTTGTGCAGTAGTCAGGAAAGAAATGAAAGAGTTTGGGCAAAGATTATCCACAAGAAAGAAACTTTTTTTTTGGGTTCCAGCTGAAACACAATAAAGAACATAATTAACTTCACAATTCTTTGTGTTTTTCATTTGACTGCAGGGAGGAGATGAAAGAGGACTGTTAAGCCTTGCATTCCATCCCAATTACAAGAAAAATGGAAAGCTGTATGTGTCGTATACCACCAACCAAGAACGGTGGGCTATTGGACCTCATGACCACATCCTCAGGGTTGTAGAATACACAGTATCCAGGTATCACTAGAAGACTAAAATTCAGTAGTTTTGTGTTTCTTAGCAACCTTTTCATTTTAGTATTTGCCACTGTTAAAATAAATTATCAGATTTACAATGTGTACATACTTGCACACTTGCAGAAAAAATATTGCTGTTTTTATTTCAAACAGTAGCTTTGGAATGCTGATATGTACACACGTTTATTCTTTTTAAGATCTTCTTGTTGTTGTTATTCTGTCATTTTTAAATTATAGTTATTCCTACTTATTGTGTATAGGAGCAAAATATTTTTCTGTGAATGCTGGAAAAATGAAAATTCTCAGAAATAACTGTTTGGCATTTTTTCACCAAGTTACAACATCCACATCTTAAAGTATAATTTGAATGACTTGAGCTTATTTTTAGGAAGAACAGTGATAATAAAGTATGATAACTTTGATAATCTTTCTATTGCAGGAAAAATCCACACCAAGTTGATATGAGAACAGCAAGAGTGTTTTTAGAAGTAGCAGAACTACATCGAAAACACCTAGGAGGACAGCTTCTGTTTGGCCCAGATGGTTTCCTATACATTTTTCTTGGAGATGGCATGATCACTCTAGATGATATGGAAGAGATGGATGGTTTAAGGTACAAAAACTACCAATGGACAGACTTCTATATTGTCTTTAGGTTTTGCTCACTATTTGGGGTCAGAATCAAAAATGATCAGCAGTTGTCAGGGCAAATCCTACTCTCTTTACTACATAATCATACTGTTTTCAGTGCCTGAGTTTAGTAAACTGCTGATTTTCAGAACAGTCTTACTGCTTAAATACATTTCCTTGTAGTTGTGTGCTATCAACCCACCTAATTACATCTATAGTATTTAGATGCAATTGCATTTAAGCACAGATTAGACTTCTTTTTTCCAAATCATTATTCTATGAACAAGACACCTTTATTGAGAAAACATTCTAAAAACGTGCCTACAGACATACCAGTCAATAACAACATACCACTCACAATAAATGGCTAGAAAACATATGAAGAAATCCTACTTTGGTTCTACCTATACAATTTGCTTAACCTGTTTTTTTCCTCTGTTTCATTGTGCTCTGTTAGAGTTGCAACATTTGCCTTAATTTAGAGAAAGTGCGGTACTGAGCCTTTACAGACTTAAAAGGAGTTGCTATGCTCAAAGGCCTTTTTGGTTCAGCAGAATAGCAGGTACTCCAGCCCTTTGTAGTGAGAATGTACTTAAAACCAAGACCAGAGAGCAATTCTAATACTTAACTTTCAATTAATGTAAAGCAAGAGTAGACTGAAACATATTCATGATGAAGAAAAAGAACAAAATCTATTTGAGTACATCTTTTGATGCTTGTAAACAGTTTTGACACTCTTTTTCTATGTTCCTGTCCTTCTCCCTTCATTACAATCATGAATGTAAGGCAAAACATATTAACTCTGTCCTGTTTCATGTAACAGTAAATACCAACATCTCCATTTAACCAGTACCATTACTTTCTTGTTGTTTGTTGGGGCTTTTTTGTTTGTGTTTTTTCTGTTTGGTTGGTTTTTTTAATTCATGTATAATTAATCTTTGGATTGTACTGTGACTACAAATCATTGAATTCAAGAGTAGTATTCGAAGTGTTAGCAAAAAAGCATAATGTAACTTTATAGTTATTATACCCATAATCACTCCAGAGGATAAACAGTGTAGAAGAGTTAACAGCCTTATATTTGAAGCCATAAAACAACAATAATGCACGGAAATTTGCTCGTTATCAACATTGCTTCCCAACAGCATGGTCAGAGACATTCTAGTATGCACTTAACAGTGCAACATACTGGCCACACTGAATCTTAGACAGGCTCTCTACTACTCTTTGGACTTGCATGTACCATAAAACCAATCTATATGTTATTATTCAGCAAAGTGAGTGGTTTATTTTGCTGGTTCACTGTAGTATTGCATGGATTATATCTATTAGTAAAATACTTTTTAAAAAAACAACTATTTTATCCTCCAACTTTCTCAGTGATTTTACAGGTTCTGTATTGCGCCTCGATGTAAATACTGACCTGTGCAATGTCCCTTACTCCATACCACGGAGCAACCCACATTTTAATAGCACAAACCAACCTCCTGAGATTTTTGCACATGGACTTCACAATCCAGGCCGGTAAGTAAGTCACAGTTAAACTGAATTATGCTGGAGCAGATACTGTTTTCAACCAGGAATCTTTTATAGAGTGAGTGGGTAACAAAATTTTAATACTAAAGGCTCTCGTGAACTTTTTAAAACTTCCACTCCTTCACCTTCACACATACATCACAGTTAGAAACAAATGTATACTGGGAACGCAGAAGGAGAGGAGTGTGCACAGCTATTAAAAGTCAAGACTGAAGTGACAGAAACAAAGCACAGGATTTTTGTTTTAAACATATAATAAAATTATTACCTTTATGAAAGAAAAAAACTTAAAGCAGAGAGTTGGTAAAGCACAGCTGAGATGAGAATCCTGACTGAGAAAACAAGGCATGCGGAAAACAAATGAGAACATCTGGTGATATCTAAACAATAACAAGGAGGAGAACAATGCTTTAACTAAACAACACATAATTCAGCAAATTAGGTGGGTGGTAGTACTGAAGTGACATTTAAAGTCATGGTCTGAAAAAATTTAGAAAGTCAAGCTGTTCAGATAAGGAGTTTTATTCTTAGACTTTTTTAACAGTCCAGAATTCCTACACCACGTAAATCAGCTCATTTAGCTTAGTTAAAGTACTATTCATTTCAGGTGCTATTCAGCAGAGTATGTTTTATCACTAGGAAAAAAACAGTTTTACTTCACATTACATAAAAAATGGTGCAGAGATGGGAAAGGTATGTTATCTCTTGTATACAAATCTGATACAGTTCTCAGATATTTTGGCTCAGTATGAATTAGGTCCCTCAAGTGAGAAAGCACCACAAAGAAACAATAATCCTTCAAAATGTGATGTCATACTATTGATAGAGAATTATACATTATAAACTCACCTATCTCGTGGATTTTCTTATATTTTTTGTTTTACAGATGTGCTGTGGACCGCCACCCAACAGATGTAAACATCAATTTAACAATACTTTGCTCAGATTCAAATGGAAAGAACAGATCTTCAGCAAGAATCTTACAAATAATAAAGGGTAAAGACTATGGTAAGTTCCATCCAGGGTAAAGCTGGGAAGAGACAGTTTCTGTGTCCATGGAATCATAAATAAAAAGCAGAAGAAAACTGATACAGGACTGTGTATCCAGGATAGGTAGCTTCTAGCATAGACAGGATGGGTAACATAAAAAAACTTATGAAAAGTATAGTACAAGCAGATAACAATGCAGGACAAAACAAAATCTAAATCACTCATATTTTCCTTGTTGGTGTAGAATATAATATAAATAAGACTTAAGAAATATGTTAGTTGCTAGTCTGTCAAAGGTCTCACTGTTGCTTCCTATGATGACTCATAAGGAAGATTCTAGAATATTGGGAATTAATGAAAATGTGTTCTCAGCCATTCACAAATAACCTTTTAAGATACAGAATGGAAACCTCATGTAGTGCACTTCCTCTAATGGAAAAAGTGAGCTAGACAACAACAGATCATAACCAAACAGGGAAATGATCGAGCTCTGTTTAAAAATGACAACCTTACAAAAATGCATGATGCTGCTACTTCATAATGAATGACTTGTTTAGATTAGATTGCAAAAAGATAAACATACTCAATTAGGGACTTAAAATTTTAAAGTGCTGCATGTTCTCTCTCTGACTCAATACGGCTGTCAGTCACTATTTCAGTTTAATGTTTAACTCTGATACTTGTTAAGATCGCTTGCTCAAGCAATCCAGGTGACAGTTACTCTGAGCTATCATCTACCTTGGCTGACTGGTTAGCAGCTTGCAAATTCATGGTGGTAAAAGGTGATAGGTGCCAAAGTGTGTAAGGGCATCAAGAACTGGTCTGTCTCCTGAAGTGTAGCGTTTTCTGGGTTTATTCACATCCCTAGTCCTCCCACCTGTACTTTACTTAAAAGCAAAGCAGTTGTGCTGGATAATACAATAGTACACAATAGTGTAATGCAATTGTTCTGCTTTAGTTGTTGCATGTATTTTCTGTGTTCATTTTATAAAAGCCAAACCAAACAGTAATATTTGGTAAACCACTGCTCCAATGGAATTTTGACGGCATCTTTATTGCAGAGTAAACTAAGCAATATTCTCTCTATCCAAAACAGCTTGCCAGTATTAATACTAGGCTCTGGGTCAATTGCTTCAATAAAAAGAACTCGTCATCTTTTTCTCCCACATAAAATTTCAGCACTTACTCTTGTAGAATAATCAGAGAAATTCATCTATCAAAGACTTGCAGATAGCCCTCCAACTAAAAGAAGTTCCTATAAAACAAAAAGGTCTATTGGCTGTGGCTTTAACTTAAAATTATGCAGTTAGCATGTCAAGTTGAGCCTGCTTTTGCCCTAAGCAGTATTTGATTGCATGACCAGGAACATTTCCAGTGAAACTTCCTTGGAGACATTTGGTATGACTAAACTTTGAAGTTTTGGAAGAAAAAAGAGAGGAAAAATAAAATGTGCAGGAACTAGCAACTACAACAGCAGCATAAGAGAGAATCATAGAATCATAGAACGCTTTGGGTTGGAAAGGACCTGAAGATCATTTAGTTCCAACCCCCCTGCCATGGGCAGGGACACCTCATACTAAATCACGTCACCCCAAGGCTCTGTCCAACCTGACCTCTGACCATTCACAACCTTCCTGGGCAACCCATTCCAGTGCCTCACCACCCACACAGTAAAGAACTTCTTCCTTATATCCAAACTAAACTTCCCTTGTTTAAGTTTTAACCCGTTACCCCTTGTCCTATCACTACAGTCAATAATGAAGAGTCCCTCCCCAGCATCCTCATAGGCCCCTCCAGATACTGGAAAGCTGCTATGAGGTCTCCACACAGCCTTCTCTTCGTAGTAATAGATTACCATGAGAAGCTATGGCCAGTGAAACTAGTGTTTTATGAGATGTAAAACACATACTATGTTTGAAACTGATTTTGAAAGAGTTTTTCAAACCACTGAAAGGCTTTGAAAACAAATTGTGCTGAAAGTCACTGGAATTTCTGCTCTTAGATACTAGAAGGACTTTACAGAAAAAGGAGTTTAATTGTATTCCTGAAGTTCAGGAGATCCATTATGCTGACTGTATTGACATATAAAGTTAACAGTTAAAACTTAAAGTTAACAGTAGTAATTACATCAACTTCAATGAAAGTCCGACCTAATCCTTATATAGTTTTATTCCCCCTGCCTGTGCACACAGAAGAAAGCCATTACAGCCTCTCCTATCTATATCCCTAATCGATTGTTTCACAAACAGCCTTTGTTGTAATTTTCTGATTTTTTTTTTTCATGTTTCATTTGAAGCAAAACATGTTGAATTTTGAAGAATGTTTAAATGGAATTAATTGGGTTTTTTGAAGTATAAACATGTTCATAAATGTGAATCAAAATATGATTCTGCATATGATCTAATGCTACGGTAGTTCCTTTCTAGAAAGTGAGCCTTCACTTTTAGAATTCAAACCATTCAGCAGTGGATCCTTGGTTGGTGGATTTGTCTATCGAGGCTGCCAGTCTGAAAGACTCTATGGAAGTTATGTATTTGGAGACCGTAATGGGTAGGTTTCTTATAACTCGCTTTTAAACAAAAATACGTATAAAGTATATTTAGTTATTGAGCTTCCTATATAAAGGAACACCAACTGTCTTGCATACTGTGTCACTTTGCCAGTTTAGTGATATGACAGTGCAGATTAAAGTCTAGATTTGGAAATAAAATAGTACAGTATCCCAGTGAATGGTGACAGGTAACGTATCTGATCCTTGGAGAAAGCACAAAGACACATCACAGCACTCTTCAGATTTTAGTTCTAGAAACACTTATATGCATCATTTACATTGTGATGGGAATAAATGTTAATTGTGGAACAGTTTTCCAAACAGGTCTAACTGTTAAGACATTGAAAACTTTTGGGTGCTATGGAAACATCACTGATGGAGCAAAGTGAATGGGCGAAGTTTTCCCATGCCAAATACCTCAGTACTCACAAACGGCTATATAGGGTTGCTTGAACCCAATTTTGCAATGTTTGAATGACAGGAAGGGAAATGCTGCGCTTTTTAAGCATCTGAAAAACAAGGCAGGAAATCATAAGGTGATGAACTGCACAGATGTATCTATGGAGCTACTTACAGCAAGTGTTTACTTTTTTATCTGGACCTTGAAAGCTCTCTATTCAAAATGTAATATAACAGTATGCTTTATGTGTTTTTGAATATAGAAATTTTTTAACACTGCAACAGAGTCCGGCAACCAAACAGTGGCAAGAGAAACCCCTCTGTCTTGGCAACACTGGTTCATGTAGAGGTTTCTTTTCAGGCCCTGTCTTGGGATTTGGTGAAGATGAATCAGGTAAATAAAATAAATAATAAAAAAAATGTTGTTAAATCATAACCTCTATTGGTAATGCCTGCCAAACTATTCAAAAACTTACTCAAAAGCATAGTCAATGTCTAAAACGAAGGAATCTAAAGGCTATCTTTCCTTTGCCAAAGATGTCTATGCTGCTTTCAGTTACCACTTAGCAGCCTTGTAAGAAGAATCAAGAAGAGAACGGGTTGCTGGAAGGGGCAAAGATCCTTACTGTCTCTCACATTCTGTGAAATGTGTTCCTCACTACGACACAATGTGTCAAATGGCTTTTATTCTCGACATTACAGATTTAAGAGGCAAAGATGCTGCAGGAGCAGACCGATCCCCCTCTTGTCCCTTCCTAATTTTTTTTTTTTAGCCAATTCTATAAATATGAATTCTATAAATATAAATATAAATTCTATAAATATGAAACAAAACACATTCATGATAAAATGCTTCTCACATTTTAGCATCAATCTGGGAAAGTGCTATTTTGAATTTCCAAATAGCAAGATTCTGTTGTATATTTCAGTGATGAGTGTTTCTTCTGAAGTTGTTTATAATCTCATCTTGCAAATACAGCTAAATCACAAAAGTCTTGTATTTGACATCTTAGGAAAGAACTAATTTATTGCACTGGTTTCTTTAACAGGTGAGATTTACATATTATCAAGCAGTAAAAGTATGACACAGCCTCACAGCGGGAAACTCTACAAGATCATTGACCCAAAAAGGTGAGCATCACTAAAATTAGCCTTTCCTTCAACAGGTTAGAAAACAAAACGTAAATGTAGTTCTTTACATGTAGCTGAATTATGCAATACTGACATTCAGTAAGAAAGGAAATCCTCAATGCAGGGGGCTTCCTAAAAGCAAATGCACCATCATCAGCAAGCAGAACAGATTCACTAAAAGTAATCACTGTCTCATAGAAGGTGAATGTCAGAAGTACAGAGGTGTAACCAGCATTAACTTCTGGAAATTTTTACTCTTCATCATTATCCTAAATTCTGCCCACTTTTCCACCTAGATTCACATTTTTTGCATGCTTTCATAGAAAAGTAGACATATTTAGTGTGGAACCATGTGGACCAGCACAGGTAAAACATGCTCCTGGTAGTTCTGAAGCAATTGACTTGTAGGTAGCACAGAGGCTAAGAAGCATCAATGGAAGGCAGATGCTAGAATTCTCCCCAGCACTACTACTTCCTTACCTGCCACTGTGGTAGAACAGCGCACAATGGGAGCTGGCTCAAAAGGTTAGTACTGGCTGACAATACCTACTCTGTGTACTGAAAAGCTACTACAGAAAACAATTTTGCAGTACTAGACAGCAGACAAGCCATCCCCGGGCAGTGCTAGTCTCACTTCCTCAGTTTCAGCTTTGCCACAGGGACATTGCTAAGGGACAAATCCAGTCTTTCCCAAACATCTCTTCAGTTGTACAGGAGATACCACCAGTGGAGAATAATACAGAGAACTGAATCCTCAGTTGGTGTGAACTGTCACTGCTTACAAGTTTTCAGCATCTTTCCATGTCCCTGCATTTACCTGTCTTTCCCTGTGAAGGTTTGGAGCACTAAGGAATGAAACCGTCTTCTCTTGGACTGTGTGCCAAAAATATATTAAATTCTTTTGCACTTCTTCAAGCACCATTTCCAAAAGGCTTATAAATCCCACATGAGTGACTTATGAGACATGGAGTTAATATGATTAGCTTAACTATTTAGACTAATTTACTAGTTGTAAAATGAGGATAAATGAAAATTATCAAACCAGATTTTCTTGAGATACGATCTTTGCAGAACAGCTAGAGCTACAAAAATATTAGGGGATCTGGAAAGACTGCAAAAAGCCAGTTTCCAACATGACCCAGGGGCCCCAGCAACAGTAAGAGCAGATGAGTAGTAGATACTCACTTTCACTGGAGAAATACCATTTTCTTCCTGGTGGATCTTGCTGCTCTATCAGACCAATTCTGTAGCATGTAAAGGTACCACATCCATCCTGCAAAAGCATCAGAAATTAACACAGAATGAAGCGGCCAACAGAAATGAAGTTTGTCATATTAGTTGCTTTGACCTTATCATATCCTGAAAAAGCAATTCCCTGTTTGTGCAGCATTTATGTCAGCATGTTCTCCCATTAGCATCAGATAGAGTTAGACTCACATTTTGAGTTTGCTATTGACTGTTTCAGAGAAGAATCTATTTTCCTGTAAAAATTTAAATTCTAAAAATTGTTATTGGGACAAGAAAATAATAAATATGTGGAACAGGATGCACACTGTATTATAAGTTACAGTAGAGTTTCAGTGTCCTATAATTATACTATCCCAAACCTATAGCAAGTCATTTGGAAGCAGATGTTACTTGCAGGTTAGTGCAGTCTGTCAGTCAAGGTTAGTACATGTGTTTTATTTATGCTTTCTGGTATTAAAAACATTTTTTTAGAACAAAACTTGCCATTCTTTCTGGGATTGTTTAGTCTGTTGGTGTATGGTTTTAAGTGAATTTTACACCCTAAATCCACTATTAGTATCTAATTACATGAGGCTGCCTTGTTTGACCTCGGCTTTTTGTTCTTGTTACCTCTTCCAGTAGGGTGGTCTTCAGCTGACATACCTGAAAGGCCAGACCTCCCATTGCTGTGCTCATGGTTGGCTGTTTTCATGCATGGAAAAGGGCCGAGATTGTGTTTGGTTACTGATGAAAGTTACCAGAAAACTATAAAATACTTTGGTAAATTGGCACACAGTTGAAATTAAACAGACTGTGGCAAAGGGACATAAGTTTTGGTAACACTTTTTAGAAACATGAGATAATTTTCATTCAGGCAAAGTTTTGAGTTTTGTTGTTTTTCAATCTCACACCAATGCAGGCTTTTAAAAGACAGATAGCTACTTCCACAAAAGAGCATTGCAGCTCTATTTACCATTTAATGCTAATTTCACATTACACATGTAATCAGTTTTAAAATTCCATGGCATTGGCAAATGTTCATGTAATGCTTTGTTAACAAAATACTATTATTCATGCACTGACATTTTTTGCATACTAATATTGTTGCTCGTTCATGTCTTCCTCGTGGTATGTGCCATACAAATATATCAAATACAGGTATAAACCCTAGTAAGCTCTGTAGAACACAGAACAACGATTCTACAAGTGGGCTCTGAGCATCAGGTATAAATAAAGTCATCAAGATACTGATTTGTCCCATCTTAGAAATTCATTGCTTGCTAAGAAAACCCTTCACATGTAACAAAAATGAAGTGTTAAGCTGAGGTGATTCTATGATTCTATAACAAACTGATAAATATGATCAACACAGAGCTTCTGAATCCTTCCATTATCAAGGCAGTTTGAAACATAGAATTCAAGTTACCACAGGAAACTTTTGTTCAGGTCTTCCAAATACTTAATGTCAATAACTAAATAGCTTCCCCTCAAAAGCACGGAATTAAATAATCCTTCTCATTGTAACAAGGTTCTTAAAATAATACATTACTACTTTGGAGCTTTTAGACAATAAATCAATAAATCAGAAACATGAAGTTAAATTGAATGTTAAAACCAAGTATGTGAGGTGCTGCAAAACGCACATTTACTACCTATTACCAAAATCAGGTAGAGTGAAGAGGATAGGTAATAGTATAGTTAGCTTTGAGATTGGAGAAGATGCGAGAAACCCTAAGAATTACAACCACTGAAGACCAGCTTTAGGTAAATTAGTTAAAGTAGCAGACAAAAGAAGAATTTCTTAAGTTAAAACTGTGTCTCTGAAAAATATAGCTATTCTTTGATGATTATAAAAAAAAGTTATCACAAGTAAACTGATTTCCAGGGTTAAGAACTTGTGAAAAAACACAGGGAGAAAGATTTACATACTTCTCACCTAAAAGGCAGGGCTGCTCATGTCCTGAAGATCAATGCAAATACTAGCACTTTATAGATTGTCTTTGTGACCAAAAAAGAAAACCTTTTTCTTTTCTATATTTCTACTTTCTGGTTTATAATTTTTCTATCTGGCTTTCTGTTTCTACAAATACATAATAATATAAATCAAAACCACATTGATGAATGTATAGGAAAAATAACTAGGTAAACAGTGGTGTAGAAAACATGTATATAGGTCCAAATATTACAGTTAGTCAATAATGGAGAAAACAGGAGATGAACTCATTAGAAAACAAAACCTTGATGAGAGGAGAAAATCAGCTGTCAACAGTATTAGAAATGTGTATTTAAATAAGAAAGATCTGTTGATAGGTTCATATCAGCTATACTTCAAACATTATTACCAGCTGTTCTTCGAAAATCATAGACAGGAACAGACCAAGAAGTAAGAAAATAAACTTTGGAAGGTGGCAGAAGAGCCATAAATGGCTTTGTGAGCCTTCTTTTAGAATACTTATATTATGATCACTTTTCTCTCCAGGCAAATTCTAGAAAAAATTAAAGAATCAGAGAAGAGTATTCAACCTGATGGACAATGCAGAAGATTTCCATTTAACACCTGAAACTTAACTTTGGAAAGTTTATAGTGCTGTACAATTTTGTGAAGTTTTAAGTGTCTGCCACTGTTGATAGGGTGATTCCAAAGCGAATAATTCTTTTGCTTGGGATGGCTCACTGAAGCCAGCAGGTGATTTTTATGAAAGAGGGCAGAGCTTAAGTGTCCTTGCACACTTAAGATTTCCTCTTCCTCTCCTTCTAACACCTTACAGATCTGGATTTCAATATGTTTCATATCATCAGCCAGAATAGCTGCTTTCCATTGGATTGAAACTTGACCTTGATTCAAACCACCTCACTCCTCTTTCATGCCCCCCTGAGAGTATGTA